>CM064536.1:7069223-7330435 GCA_032716605.1 Paralithodes platypus | reverse complement strand
CTATCCTGTCATATACTTATCTGTCACCTTTCCTATCTCTCCAGTATAGCCACCCAATCCTCCCAGCCGGCGACGTTTGTGACACTGTGGCGCTGCCGACTGGGAGGTTTGCCGGCAGTACCTCTTTGATTTCCCGTGGAAAGATTTTTGCTTCCGTGTCTGGGTACCCTTTGAGAGTGCTGAACGCAATACCGAGGTAATCCTAATGGGCTGGAGGTATACATTCCTTCTTTCTCTCCGACTAATGCAAACAAATATTAGTTTACTCACACCTGTTCTACTGCTGTCCATAATAAGGAGGAAGCATTCAAATAGTACCGACACCTTTAACCCCTTACAGACGTGGATGTTTGTAGCTTCTACTACCTTCCTGGCGGGCATATTTACCCTAAACAAGCTTCATTCCATGCTCTTTTTCATGCATAAACAATTGCCAGAGCATAATACAATTATGTATCCGTGAAAGCGCGATAGAGCTTTCCAATGACACCTGAATCACCCTTGTACGACAACGGGTTATCCTGTAGCGATCGCGCAAAGAGAGGTGAAAAACCCAAAAATAACTTAATTTCCCCAGTTTTTTCCTGGTCTTGCTAGGCCGTGGGTGTGGAATGTTGTGGTGGGGAGCTCAGTCGCGGCTCTGTGGTAGGGCCAAATGGTCAGAGCCTGCCTATCGACCTCCCAATACGTGGACTTTCTTTCAGAGCCGATAATGTGTTCAAAATCCCACCCGACTTTTGTCGGGCACTGCAGGATAGGCCACTTATCTCTCGCCCGACGTATGTCAGGCGCTGCGGCTTGAGTGTTAATCTAAAGAATCTCATTATTCCTATGTTTCTGTCCGCAATCAAGCAAAATCTGTTCCTCGACTTGCAAAGATAATCTTTCATCAATAATAAATGCACTGAACTATCCAACTCTAGCTCTTTCCAAGCTTTTTGGGATCTAGCCAAAAACCTTTCCAACAATTGTTCTCCCGGTCTTTCCCACTCATTTTCCACTCTGATGGCCCAACCATCACTTCCATCTCTGAAAAAGCTGACCTCTTCGCTTAAACGTTTGCTAGAAACCCACCTTGGATGATTCCGGTGGTATTCCTCCCTCACCTCTCACTTACGGATGCCTAATATCCTGATGTACTTTCTACCTACTCTGGGCATAATACTAAAAAGGCGTACGGTATGGATGGTATTCCTCCTGTTGTACTCAAAAACTGCTTCCGTGCCGACTCTCTGACTCGGCAAACTCTTCCGTCTCTCCTCTAACGTCTTCCCTTCTTGCTGGAAATTTGCTCTCATTCAACCTGTCTCAAAAAAGGGTGACCACTCTCAACCCTCCAACTATTGTCCAATTGCTCTCATTTCTTGCGTATCCAAAGTTTGTGAAACTATTTTTACTTCAACATTTCTTAACCCCTCCAATCCCAGCGATGTATATATCTGTAAGTAGATAAGTAACTCCCCAGTTCCAGAGACGTATATATCCGTCAGTAATGTACTTTCCTTGCAACTGCCTGTACAGCCCTGTACCAGTTACCACAACCTTTTGAGCACTGCTTCTGTGTTGGCAACACTTCTCAGCTTATATGAGACCCACTGAAGGATGACAGAGCCAGTCTTACATCATCTTTGGAGGTAGATAGGTAGTCTCTCCTGCCATTTTTGCCACATTGCTTGAGACTGCTGGGGACTTTTATTACCGTATCCTACGGTACAGTACGGGTTAAGCATCTCTCTTTCCATAATCTACTCTCAGATCGCCAGTATGGCTTCCTTATGGGTCACTCTACTGTTGATCTTCTTTCATATCTTACTAACTCCTGGTCATCCTCTTTCTGAGACTTCGGTGAGACCTTTTCTATTGCGCTAGACATATCGAAGGCCTTCGATAGAGTCTGGCACAAATCTTTTATTTCCAAACTACCCTCCTTCGGTTTCTATCACTCTAGCTATTCCTTTATCTCGAATCTCCTTTCTGGCCGTTCCGTAGCTGCAATTGTGGACGGCCATTGTTTAACTCCTAAATCTATCAACTCTGGTGTTCCTCAGGGTTCTGTCCTATCTCCAATTATCTTTCTAATATTCAATAATGATCTTCTCAACTGTACCTCTAGTCCATCCATTCATTTGCTGATGACTCTACCTCACACTATTCAACCAGTTTTCCAAAAAAAAACAGCAAGCAAGCACTCAAAAAATCATGTGAAGATGCCATAAAATACTTAACTTCTGACCTATCAATCAAGCATTCTCATTTGGACAGAGAAAATCTTGTTTCTTTCAATGCTTACAGAATTCAATGTCTCCATTTATCTACCCGTAAAGTACTCCCACAGGACTATCCCTTATACTTCAACAACACACAAATCAATTATTCATCTTCTCTCCGTATTCTAGGGATCTCATTTTCTCCTGATCTCACTTGTAAAGACCATATTACCACCATTGCTAAAACAGCTTCCCAGAGACTGGATGTGCTTAACTGTCTCCGGGGGTTCTTTACCCCTGTACAGTTTCTTGCTCTGTACAGGGGCACAAAGCGCCCATCCTCTCAGAGACTGGATGTGCTTAACTGTCTCCGGGGGTTCTTTACCCCTGTACAGTTTCTTGCTCTGTACAGGGGCACAAAGCGCCCATGTATTGTTCGCAGGTGTAGGGAGGATCCTCTCACACAGCACTTCTCGACAAAGTAGAAAAGAAAGCCTTTCGTCTCACTAACTCACCGACTCTTTGCAATCTCTCTCTCTTCGCCACAGTGTTGCATTTATCTCGCGATTCTACCGCTAATACAATAATCAATATTCCTCAGAGGTCTCTAAGTGTATACCACCTCTTCTATGTAGAGTACTTAGCACCTGTCTTGCAACACAACCCCAATCCTACTCTGTGCAACTCTCCAATCCAAGAGTGAAACAATATTCCCAAACCTTCTTCTATTCAACAGCTGAGCTCTGGAACTGTCTACCTGAATCCATCTTCACCCTCATCCTATGATTTAAATTGAATCAAACTCCGAGTGTCCGGCACTTTGGCTCGAACATTCCTTGATTTTGGCCCTGTCAATCTTTCAACTCGTCGCAGGCAGTTCTGCCTTTTGTCTCCCTCTTCCACATAGAAGAAAAAAAACATACATATACACACACACACAAACATATATATATATATATATATATATATATGTTTATATATATATACTGTATATACTGTATATATATACCGGTATATATATATATATATACTTACATACATATACACACTCGTATACATAATATACACATACACACATATATATATATATATATATATATATATATATATATATACTGTATATATATATATTTATTTATATACTGTATATAATATACTGTATATATATTTAGTTTTGTTTTTTGTTTTAACCCTGCTTTGGTGGCGCCCGGCTATTGCCGGGCGAGAGAACCAAGGACTATGTGGCGGGGCCCGGCTATAGTCGCATGCAATTTTGAGCACGTAATGTGCCCCGAGAGAGAGCGGAGCGGTGGGAGGAGCGTAGGTTACCTCATGGCCGCTCGCCACGGTGGCCGTGGAGCTACGGAGATGTACTCCGCCCTACTCCACCCTCCCTCACTCGTTTCACACGTAATAATGTAAGGAAATGACCGTATTTTACCCTTCGTTTGCACGATCGTTGGAAGACAACCAGTGATCGTAGAAAGATGGTTCTGGTGTCATTGGAAAGCTCATTTAACGCCCTTTCAGGGATACATACTTGTATTACGCTCTGGCTCTTTTTTATGCATGAAAACGAGAACGGAAACAATCTCGTTTACGGTAAAACCCCCCGCTGGGCGGCACAGTCAAATATACTCCACCACCCGCTCTTTGAGTGTTAATAATAATAATATTTAAATATATACAGTAAATATCGGAACGCAACATCATACGCTGGTCACAAAACAAATTACAAACACGTGTAGGCTACCCGAGAGGCTTACCCCACTTCACTTTTTGACCTCGCCAAATGGTCAGAGGTCAACAACAGATTTACTAATTTACAGCTTGACAGTCTGGACATATGCTTCTTCAAAATTGATGGAGTAAAAAATAAGCTAACTCTCCTTGATACTTTGGTAATAAATAACAATGGCCTACTTCTAGGTAGTAGGGGTAGGCAGCCCCGCCCAGGGAAGAACTACCGCCAAGGTTTCGGGAGACTCAGGGAATAGCCTGAATTCCATTTTCTCTCCCAGGCCTTGGTTGCTGGATACATATCTTTCTGCCTCACACATCAGGGGTATCAGGAAAACCCTCTTTATATAACATACACATCCAACTTCACGACATTGCCCTACATCGCTATCCTCTATCCATAAAACACTACTCTTCCCACTACATATCATACATGTAACACCATACACCTTACCCAATAAATATGGCAGTACAATTGTTAAGAGCAAACCTGGTGGTCCCTCCGATATCCACCCTCGGCAGGGTT
The DNA here is from genome assembly GCA_032716605.1 of Paralithodes platypus. Lineage (NCBI taxonomy): Eukaryota > Metazoa > Arthropoda > Malacostraca > Decapoda > Lithodidae > Paralithodes > Paralithodes platypus. Next base: position 7,325,962 of record CM064536.1, on the reverse strand, counting down.
GGGTCATTGACACAGGACCCCCCGGTAGTCATCATGCGACTGTGTCAAGAGCATTGCAACGTCCCAAAGCTGCTCGTCGGTGCAGCTTTTTCTTTAGCAATATAAGGGGACTTCACTCGAACACCAATTTCTTCAAGCAGAATCCCCTACTCTCCTTTTTTTGACAGTGACTCAAGTAACATCCACATCTGACATGTCTAGATTTAATTTTCCAGGTTATCAACTGCTCCAAAATTTCAGACCTAAAGGAGGTTGCTTCGCAAAATCTGAAATTGCCCTGGAAGAGGTTACTAGTTTCAATTGTTCCTATTTTGATTATTCTATATACAAATTATTTTCTGCTGGTAAATTTAAAAACATATGTTGCATCTAATGTTCCCCAAATACTCCTCCAGAGCAAATTCGGTTTGATTCTCTGTCCTCACAACTCAGTGTCCTCAACTTAAATGCTTCTTCTGAAATCACTGTGTTGGGTGATTTTAATGTCCATAATGTTGAATGGCTCACTCATTCAGCCAGGACTGATGATGCTGGTCTTGAATGGGAGCTATTTGCAGACTCATTTAATCTCACTCAACTAGTCAACCAACCCACCCGTGTACAAGATAATCCTAATCATAATTCCCACCTACTGGACTTATTTTTAACAACCAATTCAGAAAATTATGATGTTACAGTGAGGTCACCGCTTGGATCTTCTGATCACTGTCTGATACAGGTCACCTGTCTATCACTTTCCCGCTCTGAACCTGTTTTGGTGACTAAATGGCATTACGATAGGGCAGACTGGGAGGGTCTTCAAGGTTTCTTTATTGATATTCCCTGGACCTCTTTCTTTTCTAATGATGCACACTCCACCTTGAGCCACATACAAGATTTTGTAAAAATTGGAATGGAAACTTTTATTCCTCATCAAAAGTACAGTAAAAGTTCTAATTCACCTAAATGGTTTGACCATAATTGTGCTAGAGTAACTGAACAAAAAGCAATAGCCTACAATGCATACACATGAAACCTTTAATTACTTTAAAAACATCAGAAATCATGCTAAAACTGTATTAAACCTAACTAAATCAAACTTTCTCCACAAGCAGGCAAATAAACTTCTAAATAATCCAAATGATAACAAAATAGTTTGGTCTACTCTTAACTCATTCAAATCCAACATCACAACTGCTTCATCCATTCCACCATTAAAATCTCAGACTGGCAATCTTGTAAGTGACCCACGAGGTAAAGCTAACCTTCTTGCGGATATTTTCTCCACCAACTCAACCTTAGATGAAATAAATCAAGATGTCCCTGTACTTAATTTTAATTCGCCTGAAATTCCCTCACTTAAGATCCACACCAGACATGTCAAAACTATTTTGCAGAATCTCTCAGTTGATAAGGCTCCTGGTCCAGATGAAATTCCTCCAATAGTACTTAAGAATTGCTCCTTGGTGCTCGCTCCTGTATTGGCAAACATTTTCCGTCTATGTACTCATACCTCATGCTTCCCAGTACCCTGGAAAGAAGCAAACATCCATCCAGTTCCTAAAAAAGGTGCCTCTTTAGATCCATCAAACTACAGACCAATAGCTATAACTTCCACTCGTGGTAGAGTCTTTGAAATTACATTAAATAATCACATAATTAAGCATCTTGAGAATAATAAATTAATCAGTGATAGGCAATATGGTTTTAGACGATGTCTATCAACTGCAGACATTCTTTGCCTTCTTACGCATCAAATCAACCAAGCTACAGACCAACATGGTGAAACACATACAATAGCACTGGATATATCAAAGGCATTTGATAGAGTCTGGCATCAATCCTTATTGTCGAAGATGTCACACTACGGCCTTGCATTATTAGTTCCACTAATTTCTTCTTATCTTCATAACAGAAAATTATGTGTAATGGTAGATGGCCTTTATTCTCAATTTCACTCAAAAAATGCTGGTGTTCCCCAGGGATCAGTTTTGGCCCCAACTGTTCCTCATTCATACAATGATCTCATATCTACCACTCATAATCCAATACATTCCTACACAGATGACTAAACACTCCAGTTCCTTCACATTTACCAATTCTTTCACCCAACCCAATCTTATAAATATTCCCACTTCCCCTAGTATTGGCATTCTCGGTGTAACATTAACTACTAACTTGAGCTGGACACATTATGTTAGAAGCATTGCTAAGAATGCCTCTAAAAAAACTGGGACTACTGTACAGAGTTTGAGAATTCTTCACTGACGAGCGGTTGGACGTAATATATAAAAGTCATGTGCGTTCTCAGATGGATTACTGTTCACCTCTGTGGAGTGGAGTGGTTGCATTGAGGCAGTTGGACAAAATTCAAAATAAAACTAAGATTAATCAATAACCCTGCAATGACACAGGACCTTCCTACATTATCCATACGAAGAAACGTTGCATACCTTGCATTATTCTACAGATATTTTCACAGCAATTGTTCAGAGGAACTTCTTTCAATTGTGCCGCCTCTCTACATCTTTCCCCGTAGAACTAGGGCAGCTGAGAGCGCCCATGAATTTACACTTTCTCCTCCACAATGCAGAACTTCTGCTTATCAAAATTCATTTATCCCTAGAACTACTACTCTTTGGAATTCACTGCCCTCGAATTGCTTTCCACAAACTTACAATCTACAAATGTTTAAATCCAGTTGTTAAACATTTTATGAATGGAGGATGCCTTTAGGCACATGGAGCTTTCAGTTTTATCTGTGTTTTTCCTTCCTCCGTTCATGGTCTCTTAAAAAAATAAAAAATAAAATTGAAATTTAAGGTATATAGAAAACCAACTCTAGTAGACTCCTATATTAATTTTATCTCCAACCATCAAATTTGGCTCAACATGTCCATAAGTATGTTTCTAAGAGCATTAACCCGTCCGGCCCCAGCAACGCGTCTGGCGCATCGCCTATGTATGTAATGCACAGCCCCAGCAACGCGTCTTGACGAGTCACCCTAATTGCTCCGACCGTAACCTCAGGTGTAGCCACTCGAGAGGGCTCAGATTTGTATGGGAACTGTGTACGTATCCCACGCAACCGTGCCGATGGTTGAAAACTCTCAAAGTCCACGTGCGTGTGCGTGAGCGCGCAATAACCTGTTTTTGGGGGAAAATTGCCTTAAATTTTTTACTCTTGTAAAATACGTTTTCGGGGGCTCTGTAGAACCATTCTTTTTGCTTTTTGAGCGGTTTTTCGTAGTTTTCCTTCATTCCTAACCCATTCGCTATTGTTTCCGAAATAAAACCATTTTTTGAAAACGGGCCGAGTTCTGGTGAACAAAAAATACAAAACCAGCCGGGGCTCGACGGGTTAAGGATATGTAACCCAGAATGTATTGACATTGAATACGAACAAATATATAGTCTAGCCACAACCATATGCTACCCTGAAAGTCTCGTTGATCAAAGCCTAGCCAAAACATAAACAAACTTTCATATTGCAAGTAATAAGGCTCCCTTTTCAAAGAAAAATATATTTGTTTTGCCCTATCACGATTAATTAACACTACTTGCAACATCTTTCAAGTATTTGAACATAAATGTAGTATTCAATTATGAAAACACAGTCAAGACTACTTTGATTAAAAACAGCCCTAAAAATGCAGGTGGATTATATTTAATTTCGCGTAAAGTATGCAATCACACACACACACACATATATATATATATATTCTTGTTTTTCTTCAAGGCAAACAAGGTTAAAGGAAATTGCAATTTCAGCATTAGATATTTTATTATTCAGATTTTCAAAGTTTCTGATTATTCTTCATTGAAGTTCAGTGAGCAGGTGGATGAGGTTAGCAAAGTTCATGGTGGTTCGACGTTTTGCTAGGCATCTAGCATCTTCAAGGAATGATACACAATGTTCAAAATTACGGGTATATATACACGTGAGGGGACAGGGGCGCAAGGTTGAGGGTAGCCGTCCTGCGAGACACCCGCTGATCCTTGTTCTTGATAAGCTGGGGGTGGGCAAAATCAACATTGATTTTGCCTGAAGAGTGGAAAATGTGATTGTGAGAGAGATGAATGACCACTTTTTCTATGTATCAGTGTATGCAGAATTAATTTATATAACTTATGGTAAGACATTCTCTAGTTTGCCATGAAATACCAGGCTGTGCGAGTTTTCGAAGCCTTGTGTTTTTCTGTATTTATCATATGTCAATAGAAAGAGGAATATTTATAGTACATGATAAAACAAAATGTAAATAAATCGAAATATGAAAGTGTAAAGGAGTCCGGAATACAATTGTTTCCCATGCAATTGTCTTCACACCGTCCTATCTCTAAATTGTGAGTGATGACAATATATTTTTGTTTTGCTCAAATAAGTATTTTTTCTCCTCTTTCCAAATCTGAAAACGGAAATTGTTTATCTTCAATAGTTCTCAAGCAGTGACCGAAAAAATGTAATTTTGATTGATATGGTTTATAAAATTTTCGATTTATTTCGTTGTTACGAAGTGTATGGTTTTAATTTAGGCTGTATGAATACGGCAAATAATGCTGATGCGTATAACAAAAACTAGAAGTTCCTACGACAAATACTTTTTGCGCTATGAATATTTGAAATTAAAAGCCAAAATGCGAATATTTACGGTTCACCCGTCTGTTCCACCGACGCTAGCCGGGTTCCGAGCTTTTCCCCACCTCGTCGTTGCGTTATGACTTTTATATATCACGGCCAACTGCTCGTCAGTGAAGAATTCTCGAACTCTGTACAGGAGTCAGTTTTTTAGAGGCATTCTTAGCAATGCTTCTAACATAATGTGTCCAGCTCAAGTTAGTAGTTAATGTTACACCGAGAACGTCAATACTAGGGGAAGTGGGAATATTTAAATCATTAAAAAATATATGGAGTCCGTGAGATTCTGTCGGTTAGAAAATTGAATGCATTTGGTTTTCTGTGCATTAAAGGAAACTAGATTTTTTTGTCCCCTTCCATTAATTCTAGAAAGGTCCTGGTTCAGAGAAATTGCAGGGTTTATTTTTGAATAAATAAGATCGGGTTGGGTGAAAGAATTGGTAAATGTGAAGGAACTGTGGAGTGTTGAGTCATCTGCGTAGGAATGTATTGGATTATGAGTGGTAGATAGATCATAGATATGAATGCGGAACAGAATTGGGGCCAAAACTGATCCCTGGGGAACACCAGCATTTATTGAGTGAAATTGAGAATAAAGGCCATCTACCATTACACGTATTTTTCTGTTATGAAGATAAGAAGAAATTAGTGGAACTAATGATGCAAGGCCGTAGTGTGACATCTTCGACAATAAGGATTGATGCCAGACTCTATCAAATGCCTTTGATATATCCAGTGCTATTGTATGTGTTTCACCATGTTGGTCTGTAGCTTGGTTGATTTGATGCGTAAGAAGGCAAAGAATGTCTGCAGTTGATCGACATCGTCTAAAACCATATTGCCTATCACTGATTAATTTATTATTCTCAAGATGCTTAATTATGTGATTATTTAATATAATTTCAAAGACTTTACCAAGAGTGGAAGTTATAGCTATTGGTCTGTAGTTTGATGGATCTGAAGAGGCACCTTTTTTAGGAACTGGATGGATGTTTGCTTCTTTCCAGGGTACTGGGAAGCATGAGGTATGAGTACACAGACTGAAAAATTTTGCCAATACAGGAGCGAGCACCAAGGAGCAATTCTTAAGTACTATTGGAGGAATTTCATCTGGACCAGGAGCCTTATCTACCGAGAGATTCTGCAAAATAGTTTTGACATGTCTGGTGTGGATCTTAAGCGAGGGAATTTCAGGCGAATTAAAATTAAGTACAGGGACATCTTGATTTATTTCATCTAAGGTGGAGTTGGTGGAGAAAATATCCGCAAGAAGGTTAGCTTTACCTCGTGGGTCACTTACAAGATTGCCAGTCTGAGATTTTAATGGTGGAATGGATGAAGCAGTTGTGATGTTGGATTTGAATGAGTTAAGAGTAGACCAAAATATTTTGTTATCATTCTTTTTTTTTTTTTTTTTTTTTTTTTTTTTAAGAGACAATGAACGGAGGAAGGAAAAACACAGATAAAACAAAAAGGTCCATGTGCCTAAAGGCATCCTCCATTCATAAAATGTTTGTAACAACTGGATTTAAACATTTGTTGATTGTAAGTTTGTGGAAAGCAATTCGAGGGAAGTGAATTCCAAAGAGTAGTAGCTCTGGGGATAAATGAATTCTGATAAGCAGAAGTTCTGCATTGTGGAGGAGAAAGTGTAAATTCATGGGCGCTCTCAGCTGCCCTAGTTCTACGGGGAAAGATGTGGAGAGGCGGCACAATTGAAGCAAGTTCCTCGGAACAATTGCTGTGAAATATCTGTAGAATAATGCAAGGGATGCAACGTTTCTTCGTATGGCTAATGTAGGAAGGTCCTGTGTGATTGCAGGGTTATTGATTAATCTAATAGCTTTATTTTGAATTTTGTCCAACTGCCTCAATGCAACCACTCCACTTCCACCCCACAGAGGTGAACAGTAATCCATCTGAGAGCGCACATGACTTTTATATATTACGGCCAACTGCTCGTCAGTGAAGAATTCTCGAACTCTGTACAGGAGTCCCAGTTTTTTAGAGGCATTCTTAGCAATGCTTCTAACATAATGTGTCCAGCTCAAGTTAGTAGTTAATGTTACACCGAGAATGTCAATACTAGGGGAAGTGGGAATATTTACATCATTAAAAAATATATGGGAGTCAGTGAGATTCTGTTGGTTAGAAAATTGAATGTACTTGGTTTTCTGTGCATTAAAGGAAACTAGATTCTCTTGTCCCCATTCATTAATTCTAGAAAGGTCCTGGTTCAGAGAAATTGCAGTGTTTATTTTTGAATTTATAAGATCGGGTTGGGTGAAAGAATTGGTAAATGTGAAGGAACTGTGGAGTGTTGGATTACTGTTATTTGGATTATTTAGAAGTTTATTTGCCTGCTTGTGGAGAAAATTTGATTTAGTTAGGTTTAATATAGTTTTGGCATGATTTCTGAGGTTTCTAAAGTAATTAAAGGCTTCACGAGTTTTTGATCTTGTGTATGCATTGTAGGCTATTGCTTTTTGTTCAGTTATTCTAGCACAATTATGGTCAAACCATTTAGGTGAATTAGATCTTTTACTGTACTTTTGATGAGGAATAAAAGATTCCAATTTTTACAAAATCTTGTATGTGGCTCAAGGTGGAGTGTGCATCATTAGAAAAGAAAGAAGTCCAGGGAATATCAATAAAGAAACCTTGAAGACCCTCCCAGTCTGCCCTATCGTAATGCCATTTAGTCACCAAAACAGGTTCAGAGTGGGAAGGTGTGGTAGGTGATAGACAGGTGGCCTGTATCATACAGTGATCAGAAGATCCAAGCGGTGACCTCACTGTAACATCATAATTTTCTGAATTGGTTGTTAAAAATAAGTCCAGTAGGTGGGAATTATGATTAGGATTATCTGGTACACGGGTGGGTTGGTTGACTAGCTGTCCAGACCATTGGTTATAATAATAATAATATTTATTCAGTTAGCAATTTACAGAGTTGGTACCACATAGTTTGTTACAAATATGACATGTACCAGCCTTGCATAATTCCAACTAAGGATAGCCCAATAAGGCCGTTAGGCGTATTTCCATTGGGGTCCTTGTGGGATTAGGTTAGCTGGGGAAATGGGGAGGATAAAGAAATAGATACTTTAGAGAAAGTGTTTCTAGGGGGTTATTTTAAGATACCTTCCATCCTATAGTAAATATCAGTAATCCGTAATCCGTAATCATTTCAGTTTGGTTTGTCTATCTCTTATGTCGCATTTAGTAGTAGACATAAGCTTGGTGCTCCCTTCTCGCAGCTGTCCGGTTCAGGTGTTCTTTCAGGCTACGTCTGAAGGAATACAGTGTTCTCTTTTCACGGACTGACTGGGGTAGGTCGTTCCAGGTTGGCCTGGGCCGAAGTAATCCTCCCTGTAACAGAAGACTAATGAAGTCCTCCACCCTCTACTTCGAACCAGGTACCCCAATAGTCTGGACCCCTAACTAGAATAATGCACATAAACAAATAAATTTACCTTAACCAGGCCAAGGTTGCGGCACTAAAACAATAATGAAAACAGATATGAAAAACAAACTATAAACAAGGAGACACACACAAGCCACACACGTCCTTAGATTGCTTTTATAAATGAATGGAGGTGGAGTGGTAATCCAATGGACCCGGGTTCAAATACCGATATGTCAATGGGAAGATATTGGGATTGAATTTGTGCTGTACCTAGTATCAGTGCATTACCACAAAGCCCACCGAAATGCCAAAAAAATACCCTCATTGTTCCCAGATTAAATAACACTGTATGAATATTCCCATATTCAAAATGTTACAGGGGGACAATGCCTAGTGAGTTCACTGCTCAATAGGTGGCGTTCTGAGAGTGAGGGTCTGAGTCTGGAGGGTGAGACAGTGAAGCACTTGAACGAAGCAACCAGCCGCTTCAGTGATGGAGCTGCTTCGAGCCATGAATGGGTGCTTAACATGTCTCGCTGGAATATAGGAAAAACAATAAAAAAATACAAAATTAATAAAATAAAGAATAAATGAACAAATGCCAAGAGGAGAATGCTAGAGGTAGGTGTTGCTCCCTCGATAACTGAATGCGGACTGACTTCCATCTGGCACACACTGACGACGACAGGTGGCTCCACATGAACCAGCTCGATGGTTCTTTTATGCATTGTAACCATTGTAACGTAACGTACAATGTAAGGAGGATCACATAGGATTAAATAACTAAATACAAAATGTTTGCAATGCATAACATACTGTATATATATGCATTGTGTTAATGCATTATTAATAGCCCCCAATAATCTAATAAACAAATAAAACATCTGCACACGACAGCCACTGAGAATGGAAACGCAAGTGACCACGTCATTGAACGAAAAAATAAGAATATGAAGCAGGCGATAATATACTGGGACAGACGATAATATACGGATAATATGAAGCAGGGTTGATCACTGCTTCACGCACTATTGAAATTACCGCGAGACCTATGATATAATTATTCACCCGGTGAATATAATATGACCAATGCAACATAGTAATTTATAGACTATATAGACTATTTATAAACTATATAAAGCTTACGATGAAGGATCATCGTCACACCCTCACCGTGGGGGGGAAATTTTCAATGCAATGAACATTTCCGCATCATAATCCAACCCCACTATAGCTAATCACTATAGCTAATCACTATACCTAATAAGCATATAGTTTCAGTTTCTTTGAGTTTTGATACTATATTTATTTGTTTGTAAAGTTTACTAATGTGCTTACAAATAACTACAACATTCATCTCATCACCACCCCAATGCATCTCAGACGGTCACACAAGAAACCAATGTATCCTATGGTAGGCTACCCTGCTCGGCCCTTGAGTTGCGCAATGGCTGGCGCACACGGCCGTCACGATCACACCCCATGACCCCGTGACAGGCAATCCGCTAGGACAGTATCCACTCCCTTGATATGCTTAATTGTAAGGGAATATTCCTGTAGCATAAGGCTCAGAGTCAATCGCTGATTCTTGTTCCTAAACCGACTGAGAAATTGCAAAGGGTGATGATCAGAATAAATAACAATATTGAGACCTAAGGAAGGCAAATACATTGAACAAATTTCCAGAGCCAAAATCAAAGACAGCAACTCCTTCTCAATCACAGAATAATTGCGTTGGGCCTAATTAAATTTCTTAGAAAAATATGAGACCGGATGTTCAACACCATCCTTGGAGTCTTGAAGCAATACAGCCCCAGCGCCGACGTCGCTTGCATCAACAGCTAACTTGAAAGGCTTTGAGAAATCTGGTGCACGCAATATTGGATGACAGCAAAGGAGGGCTTTCACATCCTTGAATGCTAGCTCACATTTATCAGTCCAACAAAATGTTACCTCCTTCTTGAGGAGATCAGTGAGGGGGGCCAGTACAGTTGAATAATTTCTTATAAAACGGCGATAGTACCCTATCATACCGAGAAAGCGTTGCACTCCCCGTTTATTCTTGGGCACCTCAAAAGCTCGCATCGCCTCAACTTTGGCGTTCGGGGGAGCAACTCTACCCTGCCCCACAATGTAACCGAGGTACTGCACTTGTGCCTTGACGAATTCACACTTTTCCAAATTCACCACTAGGCCCGCCTCACTGAGTCGTCTAAATAGAGTAGCGACATTATTCAGGTGGGTTTCCCATGATGTGTCATATACTACCACATCGTCTATATAGACTGTGCAATTTGGCACTCATCAACAACCTGATCCATCAGACGTTGAAAAGTGGCTGGGGCGTTTTTCAGTCCATATGGCATTACCTTACACTGGTACACACCACCTGCCACAACAAAACGGTCAATTTGCTGTGCGCGAGGTGTCAAGGGGACCTGCCAATAGCCCTTTTGTAGGGCCACCTTAGTGATGTACTGGGCAGCCCCTATAGAGTCAACGGAATAATCTACCCGAGGGAGAGGGTAAGAGTCGGTGCGGGAGAGGTCGTTCACGCGCCTGAAGTCAATACAAAAACGCACTTTGCCACCCGGCTTAGGCTGCAGGGTGACAGGAGACGCCCACTCACTCCACACACGCTCAATCAAACGCTTCTCCAACATATAATCTAGTTCGGCCTGAAGGGTTTGAGCTCGGGCAGTATTCAGACGATAGGGAGCCAGCTTTATCGGTTTATTATCCTCCACATCAATGTCGTGGACCGCCCAATTGGTCAGCCCAGGCGCATCCCGAAACACCAAAGGATACTCTGACAACAGACTAAACAAAGCCTGGCTATGGGACTCTTCGAGATGCTCCAGATTAGCCCACACAGCCTCTGAATTGATATCACACCAGGTCCCAGCAGACATCGCATCGGGAAAATTCCCATCAAATATAATTATCACCCTTCTCCTCCTCCTTAGTGTCTAATACAGGCAGGACCTGCATTCCAACACCCTGAGTCTTGCTGACTGCAACTCCAGCGTTCCCTTTCCGCATCCACTGCTCCTTTGAATGAGACTGTCTAGCCCAAGAATTGTCAAGCTTGGGGGGTCCTCTGCACATAGACAGAAGAGTCGCGCCCCCTACATTGGCGATACTCGACGCGCGCGGAGCCAGTATCGCCCACTTCCCCAGAAACAAGTTTTAATGACAACAAGCATGCATCAGAACCAGGGGAAAACACAGTCGGGGGGACGATAATAGGGTTTTAACATGTTGACATGACATAACTGGTGTGCTTTCTTGCGGTCAGGGGTAGCTACAAGGTAATCCAGCTCGCTCACCTTTTTTATTATCTTTTAGGGCCCACTAAACTTCGCTCTCAACAGCTGACCAACCAGGGGGAGGAGCACCAGCATATCCTCACCCGGCGCAAACTCCCTCAACTTCGCTTTCTGGTCATACCGTGCTTTCATCTTACGCTGCGCCCCAACAAGATTAACCTGTGCAAACTGGAGAGCCGTGACCAACCGTTCACTAGTCTTCATAATAAAGGCCAACAAACCTACCTCTGGGACATGCACATCTCCTTCCCTGCCCTCCCTCACCACCGCTAGAGGACCTCGAACCCTATGCCCAAACACCAACTCATTAGGCGAAAACCCTAGGGATTCCGAAGGGACCTCCCGGATGGCAAAAAGGACTAAGGGAATACGGACTAGACCATTTCCACCCCGTGCACCTCCCACCTCCCACTGAAACTGCCAGCGCTCTCTCTCCAACTGTGCTTCTCTCTCCCTCTGTCATTCCTCCAACTGTGCTTCTCTCTCCCTCTGTCTTTCCTCATGCTGCCAGCGCTCCCTTTCTAACTGTGCTTCTCTCTTCGGCCTGATGCCTCAATTCTCTCTCTCTCTCCAACTCTATCTCCAGCATGCGCACAGGAATATCAGGATTAACAACAGCAGGGGGGTTAGAAGGTACCGTCAGGCGAGTTATCTGGGTGGGGTGAGCCGGGGTAAACCCAGGACGGTGGGCATTTCCGGGCAAAAAGCGGAGTGTGGAACGATAATCCATTACTGGTGTTGTTGTTGTTGCTGGTATTATTATTATATGAGATGCCGAAGTCTCCAACCAGGGTGCAGAAACTCCATCAAGATCAATCCACACAAAACACCCGGAGGCACTGGAGAGAGACTATGGCAACTTAGGAAAAAATAAAAACATGCACTGTATACTGTACTGTACATATACACATATTAAACACAGACAACATATTATGCAGTGGAGGATATCAAGCTTAAATATAATACAATAAAATAGAATAAATAAGTTTAAAAATTAGAATTAATGCTGCAAAAAAGCATTAATTCTAGACTTAAAAATGGAGATATTAGCTGAATTGACTAGCTCATTTGGCAACTTATTCCACAAGTCAACCATGGCCGTCACAAAACACCGTGATAACTGTGTAGTAGAAAAATTAACACGGCTCATGGCAAGATAATTAAGATTGCTTGTGAATCTAGTTGCACGAGCCCGGACATAGGGCCCAGGCAGAACCCCATGTAAGGGATGCTGAGGGTTGTTAAAAACTTTAAATAAAAGACTAAGGGCACCAACTTTACGTCGATGACACAGATCAAGAGACAAATGAGGTAGAATAAAACTGATGGAATTTAGCGACCTGTCAAGCAACTTGAGATGGCAGTCAGCTGGTGACAACCAGACAGGTGAGCAGTACTCGAAATGTGGCAAAATAAATGCATAAAAAGACTTGATAACTGTGGCGTCACAAGCAAATGTTTTATAAACCTTGCGAAGCAGACCAATTTTTGGGGAAATGGAAGAGGAGAAAGAACGAATATGCTTTTCAAAAGTAAGTTTGGGATCAAGAGTAACTCCTAACAAACGCAGAGTATCCACATTCTCAATTTGCTCGCCAGAAACTTGTAGATAAGGATGGGGAGGATCCAAGGTACGAGATCTGCGGATGATAATGGAGTGTTTTACTAGCATTAAGTTTCATGCCCCAAAGTTCACACCATGATGTAATTTTGGCTAAATCCCTATTCAGAGCAGTAGCAATTACGTGTCGATCTATTGGTGATGCAATTGACGCATATAAAGTTGTATCATCAGCATAGGAGATTAGTTTATTTTCAAGCTCGGAACACAGGTCAGCAGTAAAAATAATAAAAAGCAAAGGCCCAAGGACACTGCCTTGTGGAACACCAGAAACAACAGTAACAGAAGGAGAATGACGCCCATCAATGACCACAGACCGAGATCTTTTAGTCAAAAAATCTTCAAAGATCCTTAAAAAATTGCCACCAATACCAATGATCTGTAACTTAAACAGAAGTGCTTTATGGTTGACTAAATCAAAAGCAGAACTAAAGTCAATAGCCACGACACGAGACTCATGTCCCTGGTCCAATGAAGATGGCGAGTGTCAGAAGTGCATCACATGTACCCAGTCCCTTACGAAAACCAAACTGAGTTTGGTATCAAATTAGGACTTACAATAAGAGGAAAGGCGTCTGGACAAAAGCCTCTCCTAGAGCTTAGATAGGATAGGTGTAATGGAGATAGGGCGATAGTCATTAGGAGATGATGAGGCAGTATTTCCCTTTGGAATAGGAGTGATAATAGCCTTACGCCAGCAAAGAGGAAAACTACCTGATTTCAAAAGCAACCTAAACACCACTGCCAATTTAGGTGCCAAGACTACTGCAACCTTTTTAAAAAAAGAGGGAAAAACCCATCCGGGTCTGCGCCACCATAGGTATCAAGATCCAGCAAGTACCTTTTCAGTTCAGCTGATTTGAATGCCATTGCATTGAGGTTGGGTCTAGGGAAACATGTCAATGGCAAAGACAATTTCTGATTACTCTGCTTATTAATAAAAATATTATAGAATAATGGCCTTCGATAATGGATAAAAAGAGATGGAGCCATCAGAATCACAAAGAGGAGGCATGGAGGAATCTATTCCAAATAAAGAGGATTTCAAAGCGGACCACCATTTATGAGGCTGTGTAGCTCCTGCCAGAACATCCTGAAGATGGGAGTTATAATCCCTCTCAGCACCATCATAAACTCTCTGCGCAGCTGCCCTTTTAAAAACATAATTTTCCCAATGCAAGGGAGTTTGATTACGCCTCCATAGACGAAATGCAGCCTGTTTGTCATCAAATGCACGCTTACAGTCATCATTAAACCATGCTTTATCCCTGATACGAGACTTAATTGTCTTTGATGGAATTCTTTTGCGAAGGATACCAAGAAGGGAATTGTTGAGAGCTGAAACCGGGTCATGAGATCTTCGTATGTGATTCCACTCAATATTACAAACATCATTACAAACGTTGTCCCAGTTAACCCGGGATTTAAGGTAGACTTTACATGAGTAATATCAGGAACAGAAAAATCAAGATTAATTTTACACATGATGGCATTGTGGTCGGAAGTGCCAACAGGTACAAGAACGGAGGTTTCTACAACGCCAGGAATGTCTGTTAGTACTAGATCAAGACAATTTCCAGACATATGAGTAGGTCCTTGGATTAGCTGTTCACAACCAGATAAGTTTGCAAAATCCAAGGCAGCAAGACCATTTCTATTAGTTGGAGAGACCGAGTTCAACCACTCTTGATGATGCGCATTGACATCACCAACAAAAATAAAGGATGATTTGACATCTACAGACTGTATTGAAGCCATGGCTGTTAAAAGGCAGACATATAGGTCATTGTTAACATCAGGATTTCTGTACAGGCTAAAAATGTAATGATTATGATACTTGCTGGAAACTTTAACGAACTGCATCTCATGGCATTTACAAATATGCTTAGTTAAGTGCTGAGCATTATACCCAGATCTAATATACAAGCTCATTCCACGAGCACGAGGAATAGAATCACGCCGAATAAGAACTGGTTTACCGAAGTTAGGTAGAAGAAGTTCAGAATAATCTCTATAACCAGAGACAAGGGTTTCAGAACAAAAGACAATATCATAATCAACAGATGCCAATGTAAGATCCTTGATGTTCTTATAGAGACTACGAATATTGGAATAAAATACACGACAACTTTTAGCAAGTTGTCTGTGAGGACCGGGATTAACTTCTATATCACCGGACAAAAGTAGAAACAACAACAGAAAAAGTTGAAAGCAATCCAGATACAAATACATAAAGATGGATATAAACAGGTCGACCCAGACGGAGCCATCACATCTGGGTAAGGTATAAAACAAGCCCCAAAGAGACCATATCCAGGGGGGAGCAGTAGCGCTGGATTTTATTTGTTTAGAAAAGACGAGAAACAGAAAAAGAATGCCAAATCTCCTGAAAATCCACCAGACTCAAAAGTCTTCCTCATTGGCCTGCTAACCACCGTGGGGAAAAAAAAAACAGGAGATTGCAGGAAAAGGAAGGAAAGTTGTTGTACAGCACCAAACAGCAGGGATGGATGAAAACGGACAATGGAAGACCTTGGTGCAGGCTATGGCAACATCCTAAACATCCATCATGGTAAAATACCATAAATTTGCTAAATGGCCGTTGACTAATATATACAGTAGTTCATCCGCCCTCTGACAGGTATTGCTTTTAGTCCTGCAGGGTGTCTAGCCACCCACCCTCCAGGTGAGGACCCGGAGGGGGAGCCGGTTTAGTCGCCGACAATCCGACCATGAAACAGGTAGTATCAGATTACATGTTACTGATAGCAGGAATACCTGACCTGACTTTTATTGTTACTGGTGTAGAGTGTGTGAGGACATGGGTCACTTGAGTGGGGAACCTCCCGCGAGTGTGACAACGGCAGCAGGCACACCAGGGGTTCCCAAACCAGGCGAGTCCTATGACAAACGGCTCATGCTGCTTGAGAGACTTATGATGCCAGCTACGTTGGACCCACTCACGGGTGGCAATGACCTGTCGCCCCCCCCCCCCCTCGGGACATCACCCACTCAACCACCAATGCCTCGCACTCCTTCTTTATGAGCTCAGTGCAACTCCGACCAGTCAACAGAGCTGCCACCATAAATAATTTGTCTCGTCCACGGCGAGCAATCTCAGACCGATCAGGCTGGGAGAGGAGGAATGCCCTGGCATCTGACTCGGTCAAGAGATGAAAGGGAACACTACTCACCATGGTAGAGTAGTCGAGTCAATGCAATAAAATAAAAGGACTGTGTGGGCAACCATCAAAAATCACAAACAAATTCACAGAACAAAAAATGAAAGTGGTGGTTGATATTTACATACAACAAAAAGTTATTCAGCTTAAAAAGGATCCTGGCGAGGTTGCCACGGTTACAACTGACAGTAGAGGCTTCTAGTCCATGGACTAACAGACAAGTAAACACTCAGCACCCCCGTAGCCTCAACTCGTAACACAGCCTATCCAACAGAACAGAGCTCATTCGCAACTTCCAGGCTGTCTGGGAACCAAAGGTGCAGACAATCCCCCAACTGGTTCCATTATACACACAATGCAAAAACTGGAACCACTAGTTGTGATGAAAAGATATCTTGAGCCACAACTATTTCAACACTCCGTACCAAATGGCAATACGGAGGAGGATTCTTCCTAAGCTGCAAAAAAAAAAAAAAAAAAAAAAAAAAAAAAAAGCTCCGACTTAATTTAAGTTAATACAATTACGTTAAATAACAGCCAATAATGAATGCAAAATTAATTTATAATAGTAATGATCAAATAAAACACCAATCAACCACCACGCACTTAAGCTGTCTAGACCAGTGGTTGGCCTGGGCCGAAGTAATCCACCCTGTAACAGAAGACTAATAAAGTCCTCCACCCTCTACTTCGAACCAGGCACCCCAATAGTCTGGACCCCTAACTAGAATAATGCACATAAACAAATAAATTTACCTTAACCAGGCCAAGGTTGCGGCACTATAACAATAATGAAAACAGATATGAAAGACAAACAAGGAGGCAACAAAAGCCACACACACGTCCTTAGATTGCTTATATAAATGAATAATGCCAATGAATAAAATAAAGAATAAATATATCAACATATGCCAAGAGGAGAGAATGCGAGAGGTAGGTGTTGCTCCCTCGATAACTGAATGCGGACTGACTTCCATCTGGCACACACTGACGACGACAGGTGGCTCCACATGAACCAGCTCGATGGTTCTTTTATGCATTGTAACCAATGTAACGTAATGTACAATGTAAGGAGGATCACATAGGATTAAATAACTAAATACAAAATGTTTGCAATGCATAACATATATATATATGCATTGTGTTAATGTATTATTAATAGCCCCCAGTAAACTAATAAACAATTAATACATCTGCAGACGACAGCCACTGAGAATGGAAACGCAAGTGACCACGTCATTGAACGAAATAATAAGAATATGAAGCAGGCGATAATATACTGGGACAGACGATAATATACGGATAATATGAAGCAGGGTTAATCACTGCTTCACGCACTATTGAAATTACCGCGAGACCTATGATATAATCACCCTGTGAATATAATATTATGGCCAATGCAACATAGTAATTTATAGGATATATAGACAATTTATAAACTACATAAAGCTTACGATGAAGGAACATCGTCACAATGTTCAGAAGTTGTTAAGAAAGCAAATAATTAGCTTTATAGGCAGGTCATTTGAGCATAAATCGAAAGAAGTTATCCTAACCTTTTACATTTCCTTAGTCCGCCCTCTTCTGGAATACTGCGTTCAATCCTGGTGCCCTTATTACCAAAAAGATATAGACAAGCTAGAACGAGTTCAACATAGAGTTACTAAAATGATACCTAGCCTAAAGAACAAACCATACGAGGAGCGTCTTAGAGAATTAAATCTATTTCCTTTAACCCAGCGCAGATTAAGAGGCGACTTAATTCAAGTGTTCAAAATCATCAAAGGCATCGACAATATGAACTGTAGTAAGTACTTGACTATCGACCAATCTAATTACCCGCTGGGAAACGGTTGCAAAATTATCGGTAAATCTTTTAACTCACACGAATCTAAGAATTTCTTCTTCAATCGAGTTGTCAATTTGTGGAATGGGCTTCCCCGAGATGTTATAGACTGCAGCACCGTTGATTCATTTAAACTTCGCCTAGACAAATATCTTGCATCAAACCTGCGACTGACTGCGCTTGTAAATGAATAACTTTTGTTATCCCCCCCTCAGTTACTAACCCAGCTGTCCCCTACTAACTTCCTAATCCTGCCACGGACATTAGTTTCAGGGCAGTAGTTCCCTTTCCAATGTTCCCTTACCCACTCTAAACCACTGTTTGGACAATTGATCCTCAGTGTTTTGGAGGACAAGCAGCCTAGAAGGGTCACCAGACCTGTTGTTGCTTTATTTCCTTTGTACATAATTTTATGCAAGTAAAAATAACCGTGTTCACTTCCCGTCAGTCCTGTAGAAGGGGGCCTGTGGTGGGGCGCCATGGCCGACATGTTGGATCCAATTATGTATTGAAAATATATGTATGTACATTATAATGTGGTCAATTTATCACAGAAATATCCAATCTCATTTTACGTCACTCCTGTAGAAGGTAGATAGTATCGAGGTGCCCTGGGCTAAAGTTGGGGACTGGACTCCGTTATGGTCAATGAGTAGATCACAGTACAGTATACAGTGTGCATGTGAATGCAATTGGCAAAGCAAGGACCCCAAAAGACTGCCAATTATTTGTTTCTATCAACTCCTGTAGAAGGGGCCCTATAGTTTACTGCCGAGGGCGAAGCATTTTGAAAGTGCCCTCTTACAGCCTATACAATAAGCAAGAGTCTATGCATATGAAGTTCTATGAAATATGCCTTAGCAATTTCCAAACAGATGGCCATTTCACTATTCACCACTACTGCAGCAGGCGCCGATTTGCGGGGCACCCGGAACGAAATTCAAGAAAAGAGCTCCATTACGGCCTGGAGGACATATCAAAGTATATGCGTGTGTACGTTCATTACATTTGGTTCAGTAATAACCGAGAAATGGTAAATTTTGATAAGTGTCACACTACTGCAGAAGGTAGCTGTTTGGGGGCCGCCCAGGGCTTTTAATTGAAACAATAGGCTCAGTTATTGCCTAGAGGATAGATAATGTATGTGCATGTGTAGGGTAAACAAATTTGGTTCAGTATTAACCGAGAACAATCCATTTTTGATAAATTCGCACTACTGCAGAAAGTGGCGATTTGAGGGGCGCCCAGGCAGAAATTTTAATAAAGGGCTCCGCTTCGACCTAGAGGATATATCAGCGTATATGCATGTCAAAAATAATTAAATTGGGTTCAGTATTAACCGATGAATATCACTATTTAATACGAGTCAACAACAACAACAACAACAAGAACCAAACAACATGAGTAAACCCTAGAGGTCCTTCCTTCACCCGGACCTAATAACAAGGTTTAAAACGAAGCTCTTCCCAATGGACCCTATTTGTACCTTGGAGGTTGTGCAATTTCCCGCAGCCATAATGACATTCCATGATATCTGCTTCTTCAATTACGCATATTATGTTAAGGCATTTTAGTTTGCATGATAATAATATTATTCAAGAGACCTCACTCTACCTTATGATGTTTTATAAATGTTACTATACTAACACAAAGCAAATGGGCTCATTCGCCTCTCTCACATGCACATTCTCCACTATTCAGAGGATGTAGTGTAATATTCTGTAAGCTTACTAGTTACGGTAAATTCGAAATGGATTTTTATGAGTGGTTATGCTAGCGACCTTATCCTGTCAGAGGAAACAAGATAGAGCATCAAACGAATTGCCTGGAAATTAACAGGCAATATATTCGTGGCATTCCCCTTAGATATCAAGATGTTTGACATAGATAGATAGAATGTTATGGTGATATACATGACTTAAAGAATGTATCGTGGAAAATGTATTTCGCTGAATATAATTATCTTGAGCAAATACCTTGTCTATGAATCTGTTCTATATGTTTCCCGTTACCTTTTTCAAGCATTTTGTTTTTCTTTGTTTTGTTATTTCAAGTCTGATTTTAGTTTTTTGTATTTTGCTTCTGACTTCCACTCTCTTTCAACCTCACTCCCTCCTCCTCTGCATGTGCCTGTCCGAGTCCGGCTCACTTTCTCTCTCCTTTATTCTGTAAGAGCTTCATGACCCTCCCCAGCGAACCCCTGACACATAGGAATATCACTTCTACTTCACTCCGCCTTTGTCCTCTCTCTACCTCCCCTGTCTTTCACCTTTTTCATCCTGTCATCATTTAAATTTTAATATTCCCTAATTTCATAAATATTTTTTTATTTTTCTTCTGGACTTTATTAGTTGATGAAATGTGCTACATATAAAAGCCTTACAGTAGAGTTAAACATTACTAGAATAATAACCGAAGATATGTTTAATTATATTATACAACCCGTAGAAACAAGAATACATTGAGAGTTGATATAAGCAGTTGAAGGAAATATATAGTTTGGTCAAGTTGTTCAAACAGTCCCTGGACATGCTCGGTAAAGTAAGCGACAAAGACAAATGGGATGGAGTGCTTTTGTTTATGGAGCATATTGTTTTAAGATAACGTTGTCATGTGTCCCCCTTGTACTAATTAATGGATTGTTAATATGATACATTGGAAATAAAGAGGATAATGTTTGATATAACTTGGAAAGATACAAAAGAGCCTTCAGGATAATACAATATATATACATTGAAGACATACAGTATTACATTAACACCATAGATGAGGGTCTCACCTGTACAATCTCAAAGTTTGCAGATGACACAACAATTGCAAATACTGTACTGACAAATGAACATGTTGAATATATGCAAAACAATCTAAACAAGCTTTTACAATGGGCTAAAATATGCTTCACTGATGATAAGTGAATACATGATTTCTGTAGTAGTGTTCATTCAATAACCTAATAATCTTAATATAATTTCCCCTGCCATGGACTAAGCCCCAGGGCAGCACTTCCTTCTCACATCTTTCCTACATTATCTCCGAAATACTGTTGCAACACTTGGAACAGCAGTGTTTTGGAGGGGTAGAATGTTCTGCTGTTGCTTGTTTTCCTTTATACTCCTTTGTACTATTACGCAAACATAATGATCTAGGTCAGGTCATATGCTTCGAAAAGATGAAAACACTGTAAATGGACTACCAACGTGACAGTGTAGGAACCCTTCATAGCAGCACTTCTTCCTTCATCATATATACTAATCATTAAAGTGTCTAGAAGCTATTATGTTTAGGGTATTGTATATATTCACACAATTTAAACGTTTGATGCAAGATCATCAAGGTCATCAAACGCCACCAGCACCCACGATGCCCCCAGCAACATCACCACCCAACGCCCCCAGAATCTGAAGCAAGGCTCTCCTACCACCAGGCTCCCAACTCCACCAGGAAATAACCCACTACATGAAGGAGTTAGACTTGAGGAAAGTCGACGTCAGCCATATTGTCCTTGCCAACGCTGCCCCTAAATCAATGCCTCTCTTGTCACTCCGGTTGGAGCCTCCCAACCTCACCATGCACCCCTTGTCCAATCAGAGACCCCGAGCGAGAGAAGGGAAAAGGAGGAAGCGGATTGGCCGGGTTCCGCACGAGCTGAGTAGCATCGAAGACACCCGCGACCTCTTCTGTCCTCGCAGATCAGGAGTTGGAAATCATAATCTCTTTCAGTCTGTGATTGGTTCACTCGAACTATGCTGGGGCCATATACGGGCCAGAGAACCACTCAGTCGACTGAGACAAGGAATATTCCCTGTCTATTACCTGTCTCATTCGCATGACCAGCAGCAGCCTCAACACCATCACCTGCCACCTTAGACCATCCAGTGGCAGCCTCCTCCTCTGCATCGTCTGAATACTCCGAGTTCACCATAGGAGAGGAAGTCAATGTGGAGGAGGTCGAGGAAGATGGGGACGAGAACATCGATTTAGTGGTGTCTGCCAACGAGCTGGATATGAACTACTGCGAGTTGACAGCAGAGATACAGAAGACTGTCGCAGCAGGAAAACATCTCTCACCAGCCATCCAGAAGAAGCTGACAAAGTGCTTGCACCAGATGCAGCTTCCCCAAAACACTTAAACAATGGAGCAACTTGGTTGAGCCCAAGTACGTTTTATCTTTATTGTACTTCTCATTTCTCACCTTATTCTTCTGTATCCAAATTACTCTACTCTCCTACTTTACTCCAGCTATCATCATCAGTGGCATCCCTGGCCTGCTGGTTTCGATCAGCGACGTTACGCTATGTAAGGTCTGGCAGTAGTTGGATGAGTGACCGTCCAGCACACCAGATGTTGCCACACATACAAGGGGTGGGTGAAATTTTCTTGGCTTGCCAATAAGGTACAAGTAGCCCAGGAGTGTTCAACAAGCTCCAATCCCTGTGTATAGTCTGTTTCTTTTCAACTGACGGTAAATTGCAAAGTTCCCATCAAGAATGTTCAGTTATTTTGAAGTTATTGTAGTGAAATATGGTGCTAATTATATTTACTTGGTCTAAATATGAAGAAGAGGTATGGTTGTTTCATATCTTTCCACTAAGTATCGAGAAATCAGCTGCAGAGAGGTTCAATTTACTGTCAATATGAAATGAACCAGAGTATAGTTCCGCCTTACTTAAACGAAAATGAGTACCTGTTTTAATTGTGGCTCAGTGACTCCAGGGACACAGTTGGTGGCTTAACTGTTTCCAACAAACACACGAGAATAAAAACTTGGTTAGCCACCAGGATTGATCATGAGTCGTTGGGGTGACTTTCTCTTGAGTTAGCCATGTCCCACCCAGACTTAAAAGGGAGTACCTGAAGTGTAAAATAGACTATGGCATGGTCGTGTCCTGGGGTAAACTTGCTTGCTTGTCTCACCTTTTCCTGTATTCAATGTATGTGTCCCACCACTCAAGTTTTGTACGCTCGTCACGAGAATAGAACTTACCCTCCTCCCTTCTCCCTGCACTTTCAGCAGTACCAGACCTCTCCTGCATCAGATCAAGGTAATAATGACCTAAGAGACTTGCAGAAAAAGGTAAATGTGACAGACAGGTCTAACAAGCCTTCACAAGCAAGATAAATCATGCATATCTCTAAACCCTTATCTGCAGGAGGAGATCCACGAATGCGAGGAGATCCAGGAGCAGACAAATATGTTAAACCCACACGATGAATACTTTGAGCAGCTGAATCGTGGGTGGTAGGAGGAGCTCCCCAGGATAACACATGAGTTGCTGAAGGATTTTCCTAGAACTTACTTGGTCAAAGCCCTGAAGGAGAGAGCCAGCCCTACAACAACGCCGACTTTAGGAAAGGACCAGCTGTACGATGCCCCTAGCAGACTCCAACAAAAAGGCCAGGGAAGCAGGCTAGACGACAGCACCTACCTCCTGGTGCCCCTTTGATCCCATTTCCATTTCACAGCCCCTTCGTCAGTAGATCCTCGGGTGCCATAATGGCAGACTGATTGCCTCCCCTCGGCTACCTAGCATTTAACATCTATAGCAAAGGCTGTGTCCGACATGGCATCCCCCATGCCAGCTCTCCATTTGATATAAAACCCTTAGAAACAGCTGGGCCGAATACTACCATGGTACTCGCCGTACAACTCCCCCCCCCCCCCCCACATTTGAATAATAGACTCACCCAAACAAATCGTTAAAGGACGAAGCGAAGAGAAGCCACCTGCGCGACCAAAAACACCTGTTTTTGTACACCACGTATGCGTTGAAGGGTGTTGCAATATCATCGTAACTGAATGTTCGAGTAAGACCTGGTATCTGTTGCCCTAATTATAGGTGAAAATACATTCTTGAAGTGTTGGTGTATCCAGATGGCTATAGACCTGTAAAAGGGGGAAATGGTCACTTCCAAATGCTAACCGCTTTCTGTTAATACTAGCTAATCAGACGTTTAAGGGGTTTATTGTGGTTATATATATGTTTACAATTATATAGGATTGTTCCATTAGACCCCATTCAAGGTAAACAAAAACTCGAAAACTCTCCTCCCTCTCTTTGAGTTATATTTGTCAAAAATAACTAAACAAATATATACACTAAGATGAATACATAAACAAATATTAAATTAAACAAATATTGACATAAATAAATAAATAAAAAAATAGAAAAGTGTCTCGCCTGCAGGCCAATTTCTTGTAAATTGTAAGCTCACTACTACTCGACAAACTCAAACATGAATGAGGCGAAACATCCTATAGCCTAATCATCAAACTTAGCAAACTGGATGCGAAACGGGGAGAGCCAAAACGACCACCCCACGGATAATATACAGTTAAGCCTTCGTTATCCTAATAATCCGTATTTGAGTGCTCTACCACAGACATACGCCTCTCCCAGTTGACATCAATCAATCATCATACAAGAAAATATATATCCAGCAGCATGTGAAAGGCTGCTGAAAATGAATATATGCATGCACGACACCTCCAGCGAAGGGGCCCTGCACCTCGCTTGTATTCCAAATTCCGTGTCCTGAAGAGGTGGGAGAATTGAGAGGAAAAAAGAAAGGGGCCGTACATCATATTCTGAGCACAGTTTGATGACATTGTCTTACACACAAGGCGATAGAAGAATCTATTTATTGAGTTCATCATATTTCTTGAACACATAAGGTGACACAAACATAGACCTATTTTACAATGTTTGCCTATACCGAACACCAGTTTCTCTATTAGTACACATGTTATATATATTTAGGGGATATTGTATTATACATCTGTTTTGCTTACACTAAAATATTCTATATATTCATATATGCCAAATGCCTTTTATCCCTGAGGGGGTGGCCACAAAGGAATTGCCTGCATTGAGGCAATTTGTTCACTTCTCTAGCTTGTTTTCGGGGGAGGTTTGATAGCCCAATCGCCCTTGTTGTGAATACTGAAATGTGTGAGGTGCATTTGACATGGCATCATACTATGAGAATGACTTTGGAATTGAATGTAGTTTGTGTGATCAGCTCAATAATGCTCAAGAGGTGCTAGCAGTCATATTCTAAAGAGGCACACTAGTCTACTGCACTTCCTGATATCCGCTATTGCAGAGAGGAATTGGGAGGCCATTGGGATAAGTGTCAAACACATTTTGTAGTCACATATTACCTAATGTTAATAACTCTAAATGTTCGTGACTTGACAAGTATGTGTTAATAGGAATGACATAGTAATAGCATCTTACAATTGATAATATGTTGCGTAGTAAATGTATTATATAATTATGCTATATATATATATATATATATATATATATCGTGTAAATCTTTACTCTTAACTGTCGGGGATGTTTGTAACTTCTACTACCTGCCTGGCGGGCATATTTACCCTAAACGAGCTTCATTCCATGCTCTTTTTCATGCATAAACAAGAGCCAGAGTGTAATACAATTATGTATCCCTGAAATGGCGATAATAGAGCTTTCCAATGACACCTGAATCATCCTTGTACGACCACGGGCTATCCTGTAGCAATCGCGCAACGAGAGGTGAAAAACCCTAAAATACAGTTATTTACCCAGTTTTTCCTGGTCTCGCCAGGCCGTGGGTGTGGAATGTTGCAGTGGGGAGCTCATTCGCGGCAGTACGGCTGTGCCGAACGGTCAGAGCCCACCTATCGTCCTCGCAATGCGTGGACTCTCTCTCAGAGCCGGTAATGTACTCAAAATCCCTTCCGACATATGTCGGGCACCGCAAGGGTGGCCATTATTCTCTCGGCCGACATATGACGGGCCCCGCGGCTTGAGTGCTAAAAATACACGTGAGCTACTAAATGTTCTTATATTCTAAGCGGGGCTCGAACCACCGACAGTCAGGACAATTGTCGATGCCTTAACCAACTCTACCACGGCGTGATAGAGGATACTTAACCTTTTACTATTTATATTAATGAGAACGGAAATCCTACTTGGAGAATGTATTTCAATTCATACATAAGTTGTAGGATCCATATTCCGGGATACCATACAAGGATTTTTACAAGTACAGTACCCCCACGCAACTCGGGCCGAAATTGATTTCATTTAATTAACACCATGGTAGAGTTGGGTAGAGCATGGATAATCGTCCAGACTGCACGTAGTTCGAGCCCCGCTGAAAGTATTTAAAATTAAAATAAATACATATATAAATCAAATATAATACACTTATACATATGTACAGTATATATATATATATTGTTACGTATCTTGATCCTCAAGTGGTTAACTTGATGAATCTAGATAGCACAGAGATATATATTAAAGTATCAGTCAGCTGAAGGCAAAACAAAAGTAAAATATAATAAAATTATTTCCTGTTGTTGCTTCCTTTCCTTTTGGATCTTAGGACTTAGTATCCTTTATTGACTGATACTCTTTAATTATGAAAAATACTGAAACTAATTAAAGTCATGTAGTATTTATAAAGAATTATTATTTAACCGAAGCTTAGTAGGCTATGGTTATGAACCGAATAAGTTATATCTAAAGAAGGACTATTAATTTTATAAAAAGTCTTGAAAGATAAATATTGAGGTAAGAATATTTCTGTCTCTTACCCTTATTGAAATGAATAGCTAGTTTTCTTATATCATGTCCTTTTATTTATATTTAATGTAGTTATTATTCTTGGTTCTTGTCTTACGTTAATAGTATTATATTATTATTATCATCAGGAGTAATATCAAAGTCACATAAAAAGTTAGATATATATTTAATAATTAGTTAAATGTATTTCTTAACCACGTATCATTGAGGTTAGATTATGAGTAAATTAAGTTACAGGATTGCTTCATAGATTCGATTCAGGTCTCACTCAAATAATATGAAAAGCAAAAATAATATTTTGAAGCTAAAATAATTTTCTTCAGCTTAGGAAATCACTAGAAGTAACATTAAAACAGCCATGTTAGTCTAAGGCGATATTACTAATATGAAACAATAGTATTACCGTAATAAGTATCGTTAAGCAATGTAAGCTTAATTAAAAGAAAATATGAAAGAACTCGTAAGTCTTAATATAAAACAATAGTATTACTTTTATCATAACCCAATTACTTAAAGAGTTGCTTTAGTCCACAAGTTAGTCAACTAAAATAGTTAAGTACATAATAGTAGCATTAACGTTAATTCCCAATCAAATAGTTAAGTACATAATAGTAGCGTTAACGTTAATTCCCAATCACATATCTCACTAACCAACATAACGTAAGTGTTTACACGGAACACACTTAACACACACTTATATAATCTGACTGACAGTCACAAACCCATTATAATACTTCACCCCGTCTTCCTCCAGCTGCAAGTTCACCTTCCCAACTCCAAATGAGACTGATTTGAATGCCCACTACTCGGGTCTTATATACTAAACAATGATGGTGTAGGAACGAATCAGGAGGCGAGTGATGGTGCGCGCCCCTATCACAGCTCCTCGAGTTGCGTAGCAGGTGCGTGGTCCAATGGGGTCTCCTGGCGTCGATCATACGTCATAGCGTCGGGTCATCGAAGTAGTTTGCAGGGTCCCCTATGACGCACGCAGGTGTGAAGGCTTGTTTGCTGGTATGCGGACGAGCTGGTTTCCCACTCGCTAGTTCGCTCGCTGGTCTGCTTCGCCGCCTGGGTAGTTTGGCACTCCTTCAACTCTAATTCTAACTCTTAAATTAACATACAGGGCTCCGTATGTCAGACCTCCCCCCTAGAAAAGAGTTTAAGGAGTATAGTACATAATATTAAACATAATACATAAATAGATTCACCACCAGATTGGCAACAGCAAGATTATAATGAGGATATAATAAGCATATCACCCAAAGTAGGCAACGTCTCCAGGTACCACATCAGAACATAGCCGGAACGTAGCTGGAGCGCTATTCGAACTGCAAGGCATCTCACAGCTGAAGGCTTGACAGCGCACTACTAAAGCATGATATTTACCTCGCTACAAGGGAGAGCTAATTGCCAAAATCCTCTCATTAAGTTTATCTTACTGCGGTATGAGGCCAACCCGGTAAATGTAATCTTTGATCCGTGGCAGTGGGTAGGTATCATTCTTTGTGACAGCATTAACTTGCCTATAGTCCATAACATAACCTATGGCTCCCGTCTGGCTTTGGCACAAGTATGACCGGACTACTCCACTGGCTTAAGGCCCTTGTGATCAGCTGGTTTGAAAACATGAAGTCAAGCTCGACCTGCAGTATACTCCTGCGTTGTGGTGAGACACGGTAGGGGGATAGTT
This sequence comes from Paralithodes platypus, assembly GCA_032716605.1. Taxonomy (NCBI): domain Eukaryota; kingdom Metazoa; phylum Arthropoda; class Malacostraca; order Decapoda; family Lithodidae; genus Paralithodes; species Paralithodes platypus. The sequence continues at coordinate 7,297,684 of CM064536.1, read as the reverse complement.
TAATGGGAGTTGCATCCCCTACGTCGATGTCGTGCACAGCCAAAGAAGTGAGCCCTGGAGTATCACGGAACACACTGGGAGACTGAGATAAAACAGAGATTAGTTGGTTCGCTTGATCAGAGGGAAGATGACATAGTTTAGATGCTAATTCCCCCCAAGCTACTGAATTATACTGAAAGTTGGATAGGCTACATGATAAGTCAAAGTCTGCATGGATACCTTCAGGCTCTGGAACAGTCTGTTGCGGGTCAGTAAGAGAACTGAAGACTTCGTCCGCACCAGGCTGTCCACAGGTCCTGACATTCACTGCCACAGTGGGAGAATCTGGAAGAGAGGAATCAGGGGACCTATGGTAGGGTTTCAACATATTTATATGGAATACTTGCGTGGGCTTTCTCCTGTCTGGGGTAGTTACTAGATAATCGGTAATGCTCACCCTCCGAATGATCTTATATGGGCCCCTGAACTTGGCAGATAGAGGTTGGCCAAAAAGGCGGAGCAGGACCAAAACCTCATCACTGGGCTGAAACTCCCTCTCACGGGCTTTTCTGTCATACCATTTCTTCATGGAGCTTTTAGCCACTGTCAAGTTTTGAGCGGCAAACTCACATGAGGATCTCAGCCGAGTTTTGAAATCTGAAACATACTTGAGGAGGTTTTGGTTCCCCTCCTGGCCAACTAGGCTATCCTGCAATAGTTGCAAAGGACCTCTTACCTGGTGACCGAAAACTAGCTCATTAGGGGAAAAACCCAGGGATTCAATTGGAACCTCACGAGTAGCAAATAAAAGAAAAGGTACCCCCTTATCCCACTCAACTCCGGTCTCTGTACAATACTTAACGTAACATTCCCTTTAATGTCTGATGATATCGTTCGAGAACCCCTTGACTCTCTGGGTGGTGGATGCTAGACTTAACATGCTCGATACCCAACTCTTCCAGGGACTGCTGAAAAATGTTAGAGGTAAAATTAGTTCCTTGATCGCTTTGCACCTCATGGGGGAAACCCATTCTGGTGAAGAATTTGAGCAGTTCCTTGATGACAGTTGGAGCAGAGGTAGTCCTTAAGGGTATAGCCTCTGGGTAGCAAGTTGCCATGTCCATGATAGTTAATAAATAAATGTTACCTTGGGAAGTCTTAGGCAATGGGCCTACAATGTCCACTACCACCCGAGTAAAAGGATTCTCGAAAACGGGCAAGGGCACCAGAGGATGTACAGGCACCTTCTGATTGGGTTTTCCTGTCATCTGGGAAGTGTGACACACTCTACAAAACTCCACTACATCTGCACGCATTCCTGGCCAGTGAAAGTGGGCTCTGATTCTGTCTAGAGTTTTTCTCACACCTAGGTGTCCTGCCAATGGTATACAATGTGCCATTTCCAAGATATCTCTACGACAAGGTTTGGGGACTACTACTTGATGGACGTCCCAGGCCCCGTCATCGATTGGTCTGTGTGGCGGTCTCCATCTACGCCACAATACTCCTCCTTTGAGGTAAAAACATTCACCACACTCCTTCTCACATTCCTCTTCACTCACGGCCCTGGCAGCTAACTCCTTGCATTCACTATCATCTCTCTGTAGCTCTACCAGGCCGCTAGGACAATTTGGAGGGGTTTCATGGTCATCGTTGGGGTCAAGATGAGCCATAAAGGTGTCAGATAAATCCACCTCAGTCACATCATCAGGCACAGTTGGAGCGTCATTCACACTCTCATCATCCCTTTCATCAACTCTTACATTCGGTACATTTCTGTCTGAGGGAACTGCTACTTGAGACATTGAATGTGTGACAGCACACACAGGGAAAACTGTTGGCATCTCCTTTTCGAGCTCACCGGTTAGTGGCTCGTTAACAGGGGAAAGTGACAAAATGGGGTCTGGTTGGACCTTCTCACCTGCTACATCATTCCCCAAAAGGAGTGTTACCCCAGGCACAGGGATATCTTGGGACCTACACAAAGCTATGGTGGCCTCACCCTGTAGTAACTCACATTCAATTTCGCCTTTTACCAAGTATGCATAAAATTGGCCTCCAGCACCTCTCATTATAACTGGTTCGCCAGGTGGGCACTCAGTGTAAGGATTCACCATGAGGGTGCTAGTAGAACCTGAGTCTCTCAGAATTTTTACCTCATGCATACAACCATTTAATCTCACGTTGCCAGATGAAATAAAGGGACGGTAACTGTCCTGCACTGATGGTGAAATTATTATTGGCTTAACCCTAGTAGGTTGCACCACGCATGCTACTACACCCCTGTCTAGATGATTTACGTTAGCTGCTAGGTATTCCTTCTGTCAGGAGTCCTGTATTAAAGGAACTGTTGGTGCTAGGTACTCCTTCTGTCGGGAGTCCTGTATTAAAGGAACTTGTGGTGCTAGGTACTCCTTCTGTCGGGAGTCCTGCATTAAGGGAACATATGGAGTTTGAGATACGGCGGCAACTGTCTGCCCCGATTTCTCTGTTCTCTCCTTGGCCCAGCACTGATAAGCTAGGTGGCCTCTCATGCCACGAAAAGTACATACTTTAGGGGATACGGGAACGTTCCCTCTTTGAGCATTACTATTACTTTGGGGCCCACCTCTGTTACCATTGCCCTGAGTCGCATTTTTAGTTGGGGGAACAATTCTATTTTGGCTAGCTGGGGAAGACGTTATAGGCTTGTGACGGGGTCTGTCAGATTTGTGATTGGGATACTTAAAATTAGAACTAGAATTATCGTAGGGTTTCTTTCCACGAATTTTTTTTGTTGAGCACGTATGTGTCAGCCATGTCAGCGGCGTCGGCAAGACAATCTACCTTTTTCCCCTTTAAATGATAGGATACAGAAGAATCAATTTTCCATAGGAAATTTTCTAACAGGACCAACTCCTTCAGATCGTTGTAGCTTGTGACTTTCTTACTCTTGACCCAATGATTGAAAGTTTTAGTCATGGTCCTGGCAAATACCTTATGGGTTTCTTCTACTTTCTTCTGTTTTTTACGGAAATATTGCCTGTAAGCCTCAGGCTGTAATTGATAGGTTTTTAGGATAGCTTCTTTGAGATTGTCATAATCCTGCCTAACCTCTGCTACTTCTGACAAATACGTGGCTCGAGCCTGCCCTGTCAAAACGGTTTGTAACATAAAAGGCCAAAATTGCACACGGACTAAAGTCGGGCCCCGCCACATAGTCCAGATTTTTAGATATGGACTTAAGTCGGGCCCCGATGGTTAGGGGTTAAGGCAGGGGCAGTTAAGCTAATGCAAAAATGTCCTAAAGAAAGCAACCAACAATTCGTCTAGTATTCTTATTGAGGCTACTCTCTACCTAACATAACTATGCAGAGGAGGTGTGGCGGAGTGGTCTTGCCACTGGACGGGTAATCCAATGGACCCGGGTTCGAATCCCAATATGTCAATGGGAAGATATTATTGGGATGGAATTTGTGTTGTACCTTGTTTCAGTGCATTACCACAGCACACCGAAATGCCAAAAAAATACCCTCATTGATCCCTGATTAAAATAGCATTGTATGAATATTCCCATATTCAAAAATATGCTACAGGGGGGCAATGCCTAGTGAGTTAATTGCTCAATAGGTGGCGTTCTGAGAGTGAGGGTCCGAGTGTGGGGGATGAGACTGTGAAGCGCGTAGGCGAGGCGGCTTCAGAGATGTAGTTGCTTCGAGCCGTGAAGCTTCGCATGTCTCACTCCCTAGACTGGAGCAAGACCTCACGGGCCTCACCGTGTTCAGCGGTAGAATGTAAAGGCTATCAGCCTATGCCCGAGAGGGAGTAGTTGGAATGTAGAAAAAAAAAAAAAAAAAAACAGACAGGAAGCATAGTAAAGCAAGAAAGTTGACCTTCATTCACTAATATTTCTAGCTAAAACAGGCAATAATTTAGGATGAAAACGCTACCCATAGAAACACTAACATAGAATCTATTTTGTTTTAAATTAATTACATCTATCACGAATTCTAACCCAATATAGACATTATAAAATACACACTAGCATATTTATCAACCTCTTTGAGAATTTACATGCCATATAACTTTAAAAAAAAAAAAAAAAAAATCGAACTTCCTTCATTCGCTATATTAGTTTTGCTCGTATGGACATTTACACAGACTATAATCCGCACTGTCAAACTGTTATTGGAAGATGTCAAGCCCGGGTAACTTGACCTAGCGATTCGTGACAAACGCCTAGTGTTCATGGCCTCGGGTAATACGGCGTCTGATAAAAAAATAAATATATAAATATATATATATATATATAATTATATAGTCAGTAGAACATCAGCAGGTGACATAGAACACCGTAATTTCAATATGATAAGAATATGGATGGAGAAGACGACTGGAAACTTCTTGAAATTTATTGTCGAATTTTCGGCATATACAGTATATATATATATATATATATATATATATATATATACTGTATAATTATACAGTATATACAAAATATATGTAACAAATACAAAATATATAAATAATAATAATAATAATAATAATAATAATAATAATAATAATAATAAAATAATACCGGTAATAACAATAATAATCATACAAGAAAATATTAATAATGAAGATAAAATAAGATATAATGGAATACAAAATATGAATACAAATACACACGTAATTGGTTCAACAAATGTTCTATTCAACTTTGCTTGTATCCATTCGGCAACATTCAGCAAACTGCTTTAAGACGATTACCCCGATCCAGGTGCCAATATTTGATACATATTTTAGTTTATAGCAAGCTAAATTTGTACATTTTTCGATTTCTCCATACAATGCTGACTTGTTATCGCTCGCCAGAAAAAAATCGACAGCTGGATGGGGATAAACGTCTTAAAACAGTAGGCTGAATGGGGCCGAATGGATGCAAGCCAGGGAAAGAGAGAAAAGGAGAGAAAGATAAAAAAGCTGGTGACCTCCTTTAACTTCTAAACAGCCCTTGTATTGCACATTTCCTTGTCTATAAAACATGTTCAATTGAGTTAGATTTTATTTGCACACTTTTCAGTTACTGTAGTTACTGTAGTCCATTCATCATAGATAGGCATAATTTGTTGACCAATTGAGCTATTATTTCAACCAGTTAGGAAGGGTCAGCCATGAATAGGTGTGGAAATTTACCGCCATTTTCTCTAGCCAATTTTTATTTACAGAGCCTAGGAGTCACGATTTCTGGCCTATCTATAATTAATTGAATTCGTACTTTTGATAATAAAGAAAATAAATATTTCATACATTTGTAGATAATATTATGAATTACAAATTGCAAAGAGGCACTGCTATAATCATATTATCTGCATAAGCAAACACTAATTATGCTTGCTTGCATTATAACTTTGTCACTCTGTTGACTGTTGTTTTTTGTTTGTGACTTTAAAATTGTCACATCCAAAGACCTGTCAATTTATTTGTTGAATAGTATGCCTTGTGATTCCTATTACACTTATCAGTATTGAAGCTATCCTGTTCGATATGCTCTCACTAAAGCCGGTATCACACGAGATGTTTTATAGTCAACATTCAATGATCAACAATTGTATGCCAACATTTCTGGAATATTTTGCAACGGTATCCGAAACTAGACTGAGAATAGATTAATTTGGGTAACCGAAATATTATATGTGTTGACCACATAAGCTGCCAGACCAGCGTTGAGGATAAATGTTGAGTGAAAAGACGCTCGTGTGATTTTTTTTTTTTTTTTTTTTTTTTTTTTTTTTTTTTTTTTTATATATATTCCAACTTACTTCCTCTCGGGCATAGGCTGAGAGCCTTAACATTCACCGCTTTACAATGAACAGTGAAGCCCGTGAGGTTTTGTTCCAGTCGCTATCCACTGATAGCGGCTTAACGTAATATTGGGTACCAAAATACTGAAATTATGAAATTGTACATATCAGACCTCCAACAATATAATTTACATATATAACACTGATTCGAGATATTATCGTGACATTACTTTAGCAGCCTATATGTGTATGTATATTATTAAAATTTGGTGTTACAAATTAGAGTTAATGGCTTTGAAATATCCTTAAGCAGTTTATTTATGACTGTCGGAGGATGTTCATCGGATCAAAATGTAAGTTTGATATTACAGTCGTGTCAATAACCCTTTTCAATAAATCTTTATAACAACTGTACTGCAGAGGAGATTGTGGGTTATATCTTGTTTTTTTTGTAGTAGCTTAACCCACTGAGCCCCAGCTAGTTTATAATAAATGTACCACCAGGGACCAGCAGGATTTGATTTTTTGTTCTTTTCCAGAAACAATAGCGAATGGGTTAGGAATGAAGGAAAAACCACAAAAAAACGATCAAAAAGGTCAAAAAGGTCAAAAATTGGTCCTACGGTGCCCCCGAAAGTCAATTTTACAAGAGTAAAAACTTGAAGGCAAATACACCCAAAATACCGGTTTTTGCGCACTCACGCGCACACGGTTGGACTTTGAGAGTTTTCAACCATCGGCATGGTTGCGTGGGATACTTACACAGTTCCCATACAAATCTGAGCCCTCTAGGTGCCATAGGACCGGAGTAATTGGGATCGGAGTAACATGGACGCAACGTTTGAGTCGCTGGGGTTTAGCGTTTCATACATTGCGGACGCAAACGCTGCGTCGCTGGGGCTCAGTGGGTTAAAGTAGAGTTGTAGTAGATGTAGTTGTTTGTAGAACCTGGTAGTTAATTCGCCACCACCAATATAAATAGTTATATTTAAATATTTATAGGTAAGGATAAATTGTATTCATATTAACCAACCACTATTCATTCAGGAACAGTTTTGATAGGCAGACACAATATAAATAACAGTAACTAAATATGCAGGAACGAGGTATGTGTATATTATTATATAGAGTCTATCTCCTAGGTATGTATTTAGGCATAATATAACTCTGCTATGCCCCTTGGTACAGTCGGATACCATAGTCTCTAGCCCACTCCTAAATATTCGTGGGCTTCATCTATTTCTAACTATGGAAGTATATCTCTGGAAACGAATTAATTAATACAATTTACTATAAATCAACTACATAAATATATATATACAATTAATCGAAAAGCTACTTCTTTCCAAAATTCAATTCAGATAATTATAATTGCATAAAGAAAAACAGAGGGGGTCCACGAATTATCATGAGTGAGCTAGATACTATGGTATCCGACTGTACCTTGATAGTCGGCGCCCAAGTGTCCATGGTATTCCAACCACCCCAAACCTCAGTGCCTGGGAGATGTCTAAACCTGATAAATCCACTTCTGTCTGTGAAGGAAATATCCACTCCATAAGACACGAAAGGTAGTGTTAGACAACAGGATATTGCTATGGGCACCTATATCAGGCTTTGACTTTCATATAACCTCTGGGCAGAGAGGGTTGTATGGTTACTTACAAAATTACATGTGCCATTATTATTTCCACTGCAATATAATACCAAACCAATATGTGAGTGGTGCCAATATTCTTATATATTGCATATATTCTTAAATATAATGAGTAATAGTAGTATTCAGATTCAAGTCAATATTATAGACAATTACAAAATTACCTCTTTAATAAAGACAATCAGGCGGAATCTAAAGTTATACCATACTTGTTTTAATCGGGTGTTTACTGCAGTGCTATAGCATGTTAATCTTGTGTATTACTACTGTAACACAATCATTGTCAGATTGCTATAGTGTTATCTTCATTTCAACACATGAAGTAAATCAGCCCCATAAATGCAAACTTTACAATTAATCTCAAATTACGATTATTGATTCATTTTGGTAATATACGTTGTTCCTCAAGAGTTATTTCTGTATTGTTCTTAGTCCATTTTAATTCAGCTATATTGATGAATGAGTAATTAATATTATATCTTCATTAACCAAAATACAACTATTCTTGGAATACATTAGTTAGCATTCATAACCTTCACCCCATCATTATACACATACTTCCACATACAGTAATACATGTATTGCAATACAAATAGTTACACAATACACACTCAGAGGTTTACCACCTCAAGCGGCTCATTAGGTCACTAGTATGTATAAAATATAGTATATTTTATCCTTTCTTCTCCACATTATCTATCGGGTCGTACACCACTACACTGATGAGGTCCCCCCTTCCCCCATCCCAACACCCCATGTTCACAAAATACTATCCATACCAGATGGTTATGCCTTACGTATGACTTAAACAGGGCAAGATCAAAACCAGGATATGGTAATGAATGTTCGACAACGTTTATATGCAAGTGGTTAACCAAATACAGTAATTATAACACAAGCCAGTGTGTTTCGCATGCTCAAGTGACAGACACAATATTTTGTGTTCACCCGTTTCTGCTGTCCAACCATTGTCTGTGTTTCTCCTTAACTATACCGATCAATTATTTCTCTCTCTCTCTCTCTCTCTCTCTCTCTCTCTCTCTCTCTCTCTCTCTCTCTCTCTCTCTCTCTCCATTATCAATATGCACACGGGCGTGCCGCTTCCCTCTCACGTTTTTCTCTCTCACCCTCCCGGCTGCCTGTCCCCTGCCTCCCACCATCTTTTCTTCACTCGCCTACATTTACTCTGTCCAGTGTATGCCAACACCACACGAGTGTTTTTATTTTTCGTACCCTTTTCCACAGCACGAATATGGTAGCTTCGTATCCTCTTTTAAGGGGCTGGTTTTATGGTCTAATATATAATTTATTCATTAAGTATTTAGTTTCCTCTTTATAGAGAAACACCCCCTATACCCCCGTCAAGATAAATTTGTAAATTTGTCGGTAGAAAAATGTCCTGGCCGAAGGCCGGTTCATCCTAAAATTACTGGCTCGCTATTGCTCGCCAGGAAAAAATCGACACCTAAATGGCACGAAAGGTCTTAAAAATTACAACGAAATAGGGCGAAAGGTGTTAAAATCGCCAACGTCTTAAAATCTCAAAACTAATGGGGCCAAACACGAGAGAGAGAGAGGGATCCAGGAAAACCAACCATACTCCCTTAAGAAATGGGTCTCCTATAATATTCTGCCTTCAATCTAGTTGGCGATACAAATGCAAAGATTCCCCAATATGTTGCCTGAAAAATGTTGGTACTTGAATATTGACGATAAATGCTCTCTTAGATACCCTGAGTTGTCGTATATTCATTTCCGCCTGTCCTTCTATTTAGCTATATATTTACATATATATTTAATACATTTAATTATTTAATTTATTTGTTTAATTTATCTTGCTGTATCCTCATTGTTTCAAACTTCTACCAGTTATTATGTGCTTTACTACAGTACAACTTATGTCTCCGATATGGGTGGATGCATAGGATTTAGAAGCATATAATAGTCAGTGTTGTATATCGGGTACAATGCTATGCTATGCTCCTCTCACATATTTAGAAGCATATAATAGTCAGTGTTGTATATCGGGTACAATGCTATGCTATGATCCTCTCACATATTTAGAAGCATATAATAGTCAATGTTGTATATCGGGTACAATGCTATGCTATGCTCCTCTCACATATTTAGAAGCATATAATAGTCAGTGTTGTATATCGGGTACAATGCTATGCTATGCTCCTCACATATTTAGAAGCATATAATAGTCAGTGTTGTATATCGGGTACAATGCTATGCTATGCTCCTCTCACATATTTAGAAGCATATAATAGTCAGTGTTGTATATATCGGGTACAATGCTATGCTATGCTCCTCTCACATATTTAGAAGCATATAATAGTCAGTGTTGTATATCGGGTACAATGCTATGCTATGCTCCTCTCACATATTTAGAAGCATATAATAGTCAGTGTTGTATATCGGGTACAATGCTATGCTATGCTCCTCTCACACAGCACTTCTAGACAAAGTACAAAACAAGCTTTCTGTCTCATTAACTCACGTCTGCTCACCAATTATCTACAGTCTCTCTCTCTCTCTTTGCCGCTATCATGCATCTCTCTCACTATTCTACCGCTATTACAATAATCAGTGTATACCACCCCCTCTTCGTAGAGCACGTAGTACCAGTCTTGCAACACAATCCCACCACTACTCTGTGCAACTCTCCAACCCAAGAGTGAAACGTTATTATCAATCTTTCCTCTATTCAACAGCTGAGCTCTGGAACTCTCTCCCAGAATTAGTTTTTCCCTCCTCCAATGACTTAATTTGCTTCACACTATGTGTGTCCAGGCATTTTGGCTCGAAAGTCCCTTGATTTTGGCCTTGTCACTCTTTCAACTCTGGGGGAGGCACTTGCCTCAGGCAGTTCTTCCTTTTGTCTCCCTCACTCACATAGAACACAAACATGAAACAAAATGCAGTTATGAACCGGTCAGAAAGGAAAGTAGAGACAAAGGCACAGATAGAAGGATAGAAACCGAAGGAGGGTAGTTTGAAAAATAGAAATTTGTGCCAGACTCTGTCGAAGGCTTTCAATATGCCTAGTACAATAGAAAAGGTTTCACCAAAGTCCCGAAAGGAAGATGACCAAGAGTTAGTGAGATAAGCAAGTAGGTCACCAGTAGAACGGATCGAGACCATACTAGTTATACGAAAGTAGAATATAGGAAGAAAAATGCTTAAGAAATGTTGCATTCAGAATAGTTTCAATAGCTTTAGAGATGCAAGAAATGAGAACAATTGGAATAATCCAATTGCTCTCATTTCTTGCATCTCTCAGTTGGAGGGTAGTGAGCGGTCAACCTTCTTTGGGACAGGTTGAATGAGAGCAAAATTCCAGCAAGAAGGAAAGACGTTCGAGTATAGACAGACACGAAAGAGTTTGCCTAGGCAGGGAGTCAGCATGGAAAAACAGTTCTTCAGTAGAACAGGAGAAACACCATCCGGTCCTTACGCCTTCTTAGTATTTAGTCCAGAGAGGACAGAACATATATCCTTAGAGGAGATAATGATAGTAGGCATAATCAAGGGAGAGGAGGGTGGAAATTCATCCAAAGTGGAGTTTTTAGCAAAAATGTGTGTGAAGAGTTCAGTTTTGTCAGATGAAGAGATGACGGTGGTACTGTTAGAGTGGACAAGAGGAGAGAAGGATGAGGAAGTGGAATTTTACTAGATGGCAAAAAGCTTAGGAAGAGCTAGAGTTGGAAATTTCAATGCATTTTTTATTGATGAAACAGTTTTTGACGAGTTGAAGAACATGTTTGGCTTGATTCCGAACAGAAACATATGAAGTACGAGATTCTTGAGTTTGAAGGTGACGGTACCGTTTGAATGCTTTCTCCATATTGCGGACAAAAGTTGAACAAGCGTGAGCAAATCAAGATCTTTGTGGGTTAGTTTGAGAGAAAAAAATGGGATGTTTGCTTCCATGCCCGAAAGGATTACCTCAGTAATACGCTCAACACTCTCTGAGGGTCCCCGGCCATGGAAGCAAATATAATTCCATGGATAATCAAAGAAGTAATGCCGAAGAACCTCTCAATCGCCAGCGCCAACATGTCACGAGCGCCGTCGGCTAGGGGGGGGGGGGTCAGAAGGCCGTGCTGGAGAGACAAGACAGGTAACGATAAGGTTATAATCGGAGGAGTCCAACAGAGGGAGAAAATTTATAGTGTATGCAGAAGGATTAGAGGTTAGAAATAAGACAAGAATTTTGGGCCGATCTCCAGGGCAGTCCGGGATACGGTTTGGATGATGAACTAACTGCTCTAGGCCATTTAGGATAGCAAAGATATAGGCTTGTTCACCAGATTGGTCAGTGAAATGAGAGGAGAGGCATTGGCGGTGGAGAACATTGAAATTTCTTAAGATGGAGATTTCAGAGTAGAGAGAAATTTCAGAGAAGAGAGAGCTGGATAGAGTGTGTTCCACTTTAGAAGTAAGACAGTCAAAGAATGTTGGATACTCAGTAGAATTAGGGGAGAAATAAACAGCACACATATATTTAGTGAGAGAGTAACATGATAGCTTAAGCCAGGGAGTTGAGAATTCAGAGGAGTCAAAGTTGGGAACACGAGAGCAAGAAAGATTGTTACGTACATACACACTAAATTCACCTTTGGCTTTGCATTGAGGATAGAGATAGTAAGAGGATACAGAGAAAGGTTTATTGTCTTTTGTCTTAGACAACTGGGTTTCGGTGAGGAAACATGCAGTAAGTCAGGTTTGGTGGAAGAGAGATGGTGTTCCTCCGAGAGGAAGTTAGAGGAAAGGCCACAAATGATGCAGAGCTTGATAGAGTAGCAGGAAGAGGTACAGGACACTTACAGGAGTCCATACCAGAGGTCAATTCGATAGGGGCACTTTTGGTCAACCCCCCACCCCCACCCCCCTGCTTGGGGACTCCGAGGATGGCGTTCTGATGTCATCATTTTGGAATGTTTGCAAGGTAGTGTGGTATGTAATGTGTTTGTAGTATAATGCCCAATTCCTTATGTCAATAAAATAATTGTTTATCTAAATACCTTCTTGTTTGAGTTATTCAGCTGAGCATGGAATAACCCTTAGAATAATTGCATAACAGTAATATTGCCTGAAGCAGAATTCTCTATTGAATTGAGTATTTCAAATGTATGGTATATTGATAAAAATATACGGACACAGTATTGAAGTAATGGGATCGGGAAATAGACCTTTTATGTTTGAGTGCAGCACATCTGTCCATGGCACATGTCCCAATTTATCAATACTATATATTATATTGCAATATATATTGTAGAACAATTACTCAATAACTTGGATATATTTAAATTTATAATTTTTGATGGCACTGAGTCACTCATACTATAAGTTTAGCCTGCGAAGGCTTTTTTGAGAATAAGCGATGTTATTCTCTCCCATTTCTTAAGCATCTCTCTCCCCATAATCTACTCTCAGATCACCAGTATGGATTTCTTAGGGGTCGCTCTGCTGGTTATTTTCCTTCTTATCTTACTAACTCCTGGTCATCCTCCTTTCGGGACTTCGGTGAGACATTTTACATTGCGCTAGACATATCAAAGACCTTTGATAGAGTCTGGCACAAATCTCTAATTTATAAACTACCCTCCTTCGGTTTCTAGCCCTCTATATGTGCCTTTATCTCTAATTTCCTTTCCTGGCCGTTCCATAACTGCGGTTGTGGACGGCCATCGCTCTCTTCCTCAACCTATCAACTCCGGTGTTACTCAGGGTTCTGTCCTATCTCCAATTATATCCTTCTAATATTCATTAATGATCTACTCAACTGTACCTCCAGTCCTATCCATTAATTTGCTGATGAATCTACATTACACTATTCAACTAGTTTTCCAGAACCCATCAGCAAACAATTACTGAAAAATGTATGTGATGATGCCATAGATCACTAACTTATCTTCTAACCTATCAACCATTTCCATTTGGCGCAGAGAAAATCTTGTTGCTTTCAATGCTTCCAAAACCAAATTTGTCCATCTATCTACCCATCAAGAACTCCCACAGGACTATCCCTTATATTTCAAGAATACAATAATCAACCCCTCATCTGCTCTCAGTATCCTCTGTATCTCCATTTCTTCTGATCTCACTTGGAAAGACTATATTCCCACCCTTGCTAAAACAGCTTCCCAGAAGCTGGGTGTGTTCAACCACCACTGAGGGTTCTTTACCCCTGCACAGCTTCTTGCTCTGTACAGGGGTGCAGTGCGTTCATGTATTGAGTATTGTTTGCAATGTGTGGGGGGAATCCTCTCACACAGCAATTTTTGACAAAGAAGAAAAGAAATCCTTTTGTCTCATTAACTCACGTCTACTCACCGACTCTTTGCAATCTCTCTCTCTACGCCGCAATGTTGCATCTCTCGCAATTCTACCGCTATTACAGTAATCAGTGTTCCTCAGAGCTCTCTCAATGTATACCACCTCCTCTACGTAGAGTATGTAGCACCCGTCTTGCAACACAATCCCACCCCTACTCTGTGCAGTTCTCCATCCCAAGAATGAAACGATATTCCCATTTTTCTTATATTCAACTGCTGAGCTCTATAAGAACTCTCTCCCTGAATCTATCTTCCAAACATCCTATGACTTAGATTGATTCAAGCTCCGTGTGTCCAGGCATTTTGGCTCGAACATTCTTTGATGTTGGCCCTGTTACTCTTTCAACTCTGAGGGAGGCACGCGTCACAGGCCGTTCTGCCTTTTGTCTCCCACATCCACATAAACAAAAACAAATAATAAATTAAACAAAAAATGACATGACTGTCTTCTGGGGCACTTTACCTGTGAAGGATGTCTCCCCCAGAAACCACACTATTAAGGGGAGGGTTTTAGTTGATTCCCTAGACTTCCATCAAGCTTAAAATTACTCCCCCTTGACCCCCTTTCAAGATAAATTTGTACATTTTTCGGTAGAGAAATGTCCCGGCCGAAGGCCGGTTCCCCTTAAATTACAGGCTCGCTTTCGCTCGCCAGGAAAAAATCAACACCTAAATGGCAGGAATGGTCTTAAAATTGACAGAAATGGGGCGAGGGTTCTTAAAATCGCCAAACTAATGGGGCAAGCGTATTTAAATCTCACAAGCAATGGGGCTAAACATGAGGGAGAAAGAGGTTCAGAAAAAAATCCTCCAGGTGGAAATCTCCCCTTAACATATAGAAACAATAAGGTGGATTTGTACTTAAAAGTATGTCAGGGAAGAGTGTTTATACCCAACTTTCTATCTAGCCATCCATCTACTTGTATTGATTATGGTTGTGTATTTTGGTTACGTACTGAATCAAGGAATATGTGTAAGCTTCAGGTAAATTGGTGCTTTGGTAATGTGAGCGATTAGAGAAGGTGAGGATTTCAGGTGAATGGTGTTTCGGGGAATGTGAACTATTCTAGTTTGGTGAACGATCGTAGTGATTCAAGATGGGATGAATGGATAAATGAGTAGTGAAGTAGCATGAAGTAAAGTATCATTGTAGGAAAACCCTTCATGAAGACGCTTTTGGCCCCCATCTCAGCAGCAGGCAGCAGTTCAGTCTCCTAGTGGTAAGTTACATGTTTAGGTTATTCTTAGTTTGTTTTTATCTTGGTCCCGTACAGTCAGTAAAGTTAGTTATGTATTCATCTATTATTTTGTGAATTACTCTTACATTAATCCTTTCATGTACGGGAAGACTCACCTGCTTCTTCCTGGGATACTTAAAAGCCTTAGTGACTATCAGGGGAGTGTATATACCTTTAGTTTAGTTTGTTTAACCCCTGTAGTTGTCTTTGAGCAAGCTTTTTGGCAGGAAAATAATTTTGGAGAGCTAATAATGAGATTAGAAAAATGTTCTATATATATTAATGCCATCTTAGGAGCCTGACAGGGTTAATATGCTGATGCTAGCTTTATTTAAGTATGTTATGTGAGGGATATGGATGTTTGATTATATGCAATAGAGGTATGTTTACGGCACTAGGATTTGACGTGGATGCTGGGTTTTCAGATCAAAAGAGTTTTGCACAATAGGTGTGACTATCCAGGTAGTGCCGCCTGTTGTTGAGGATGGTGGTTTGCTGGACCCGTGGAGACCCGTGACGTTGTGAGCTGGGACCTGGTGTGACCTGGGTGTGTGGTATTGTGGGGTAACGTTCTGCCCATCTACTGTTACAGTGTCCTGTTTACCTGTTGCCGGTCTTCACATTGCTGGGCCTAACACCTGAACCTGTATCTTATCCAGATTTAACAATCCAGTGTTGAATAGATGATTATATAATTATGTATTTGTGAATCAACTTTTGTATTTGTCATGAAACGAGTACTGTGGACTACTGATACGACCTGTCAGACTGAATGGTGCGAATGAGGCGTGTGAGTGTTCAGTGAATATATATTGTATATGTATATATTTCGGATTTATACATTAATAAGCTAACTAATGCGTTCATAATTTGTCCTATGAGATAAGAGGGGTGATTATGGGAGATCAAATTATATAAACCAAATTAGCTTAGGAGCTAAACTAAGAGAATCTATTGCTTATTTTCTGCGGTGCTAGCTCCTTGACAATGTATAGCTATTTCTGTAATAAATGGATCACCGAATAAGTTTGATTAAATACGGTATCATTGTTCGTGCCTTATCTTTGCCAAGATGTGTGGTTGATTTCAGCAGCAACCTGTGATCTTGTGAAAACACAGTAATATGCAGCGAATGTATCCATGCAAGATGCGATAAGGTGTGCACATCCGGCACCAATAACAACATGGCAGGGTTAATCAGCATCTTCCGTAAACAACTACCTCTGCACAGATACCCCATATAATAACACTGACAGAGTTGCAAGGTTAAAATGACAGCCGTGGGCATCAATTGTCAGTTATTATAGAGTATGCCACTGTTAGGGAACCCATTGCAGGTGTGAAGTGCCTAAATGCTATATGAAGGTGATTCTGACCCCTTCATACCCTCATCTGCCTCCTGGCCATGTTTGTTAACAACCTACCGGTATTTGTATTGGTTTTCTCCAGTGTTACAGGTTGTCAATCTTTCCACCCTCCTTTCTCCTGGGTTATGCGAGACTTGCGAGACAAACAGGCAGGAACTTCCACCATGTGTTACCTCCAACCTCACAAATTGCCGCAAATGGTCACATTCACTTATTTTTTCGTGCAACTTGAGGGTGCTTCAGGAACGATTTAAGTGTCCATTATCTCCGCTAACGCATCAACATGGCGCGATATTATCCTCAACACAGCTTTTCGCTAACTTTTTGTTTAACCATTCTGCTTTTATAGAAAATAAGACCGACTGATATTTCCTACACACAATTGTGTTAGGTAATACTTCAACATTATGTATGTGTACATATTTCGATATTTTGTTATCCAATGTTTTTAATAATGCTCATTTACAGAGAGGAATATTTCTTGCAGATAGTAGTAATATCTAAAATAAGTCTGTTATAAATGTATTGATTTATTCCAACACAATTTGCATAGTGTATTCACTCATTACTTCCACCCGTTAATTTTGGTTTAAGCAACAAACATACATCAATGTATTTTATCATTATGGATTTGTATTTTGCAAACAATTATTTGTATTGATTAATTTATATGATAATGATAAGGGTAAATTTATATGATAAGGGTAAATTTATATGATAAGGGTAAATTTATATGATAAGGGTAAATTTAAAATACCAGTCTATATAACTAAATCTCTTTTACCCTTGTCTTATTTGACTAGGTTTATTTCAATATAATTAATATACATAAAACATATGTATATAGTAGTTGATACCACCAGGTCTTGAATAACACACTTGACATAAAGTTTAATTATTATTAAGTTTAACTATCCATTCCAGTAGTCCGTGACGCTTCTTCTTTTAACCCATTCAGTACCGATGTCATCCTTATCATTATATTCTGGCAACTATTAGACGATCTTTATCAAGTTCCTCTGCAATCTCTCTCTCTCCGCCGCAATGTTGCATCTCTCTCGCTATTCTATCGCTACTATAATAATCAGTGTTCCTCAGAGCTATCCCAGTGCATACCACCTCCTTTACGTAGGGCACGTGGTACCCGTCTTGCAACTCAATCCCACCCCTACTCTGTGCAACTCTCCAACCCAAGAGTGAAACGTTACTCTCAAACTTTCTTCTACTCAACAGCTGAGCTCTGGAACTCTCTCCCAGAATCAGTCTTTCCCTCTTCCTATGACTTAAATTGCTTCAAACTCCGTGTGTCCAGGCATTTTGGCTCGAACGTCCCTTGATTTTGGCCCTGTCACTCTTTCAACTATGGGGGAGGCACTCGCTATAGGCAGTTATGCCTTTTTCCTCCCTCAATCACATAGGAAAAAAAAAAAAAAAAAAAAAAGTTAAGCAGGATATCTACCCATTTAAAAGTTACAGACTCTCCCAATTATCACATACACCATACACTGTTCCTAAGCTTTGTAAACTCGTATAAATGTAGCTTAAATTCAATACAAAATATGTCTCCGGTAATGAAAGAGATGATGTAATTTGGTTGACAGTAAATGAGTCAAGGAGGGTTAATTAAGATAATGTGTACCTACTGTACTTTCAATCACTAGACATCCTTCCTAAGCTTACTGAAATAGATAGATTGGATATAATATCAGCCCCACAGTGTAATATCGCGGCCGACATTTAACTCTTTGAGGAACATGATGCGTTTAACAATTTCTTCTGGTTATTATCAGACGATTGTATAATGCTTATGAAAGACCTCTAGCAATCAAAGGGGTAAAGTCGATCTCAATCAACCTTTGACACACGCAGATCCCTCCTTTGTTTATTAAAATCATCTAATAATAGCCAGAATAAACAGTCAAAATACTTCATAAACCTTCAAATTGCCCTCGAACTCATAGTTTCACCAACAAGTTCCCACCCCGGGCATTATCACCGTTCGTCATACTATACCCTGTTCAAAATAAGTAAGCCAAAACTCTTGATATTAACCTCTATAACTCACAAACGAGTAATCGAGTAAATATTTTTACCATTTTGGAAGGGTCGGGTGTGGGAATAGGTGTGGACATTTACAGCCCATTTGCCCTAGCCCTTTTTGTGTTACAGAGGTTAGGGTTAACGATGTATGGCCTACCTCTTTGGTACAAGGTATAATTCAGTCTACATAATGCGACCCTCGTTTCACTCATGTTAATCGTTTGCAGCATCATATATATTATATTTTGTATACACTGCTACAATATTATGTTATATTTGCCTATACATTTATTCGTAATATTGCTATCCTATTCAGCTATAAACTCTAAATGCCAAAATAAAACATAAATAGAAATATAATATATTAATTAAATAAGTGTAATTCTATCTATCTATCTATCTATATGCTCAGACCCAATCCCCATTTTGGGGGTAGCCGACTCAAGACTGAGCAAGAACAGGGAAAACACAAAAACAACATAAAACAACAAATAAACACAGATAAAAAGCACAAACTCACACACATCCAGGTCACCCAGGAGAAGACCCAGAGACCAGGGTCACCAAGGTCGCTCCAGCACTCACCCGGCCCCCGACCACCCGGAGAGGTCCCGATCTCGGCAGGCAGACATGCAGCGGAGCCAAAGCCACAAGCCCTCCCACCACACTTCCAGGCGCACCCTTCATATTAATCGTCTCCCCGGGCAAGGTGCCTGATGGACTATTATCTAGTCCAACTTGCGCTCGACTCCTTACTCCAAATGACCACGTGTTCACTCAACTATTCACAAGCATTCTTCATTCACTCCTGTCCACCACCACTTCCCCTGCCTGATCTATAGACATTCCTCTATCATCCAAAGCCTTTCTTACACAGTCTCTCCATCTCAATGGGGGTCTTCCTGCCCTTCTATCTCCCCTTTTACCTGGCTCACATATTCTCTTTGTAAGCCTTTCATCTCCCATTCGTTCAACATGACCATACCAGCTCAGCACCCGTCTGTCCACTCTGGCTGACAAATGTTCCTGCTGCCCCACTCTCCTACGTATCTCTTCATTCCTCAATCTGTCTCTACGAGTAACTCCACACATACTCCTCAAGCAGCTCATCTCCATCACATCCAGCCCTCTTTTCTCCTTTTCCTTCAGAGCCCATGTCTCAGCCCCATACATCACTGTTGGCACAACAATCCCTTGATACAGTGCACTTTTTACTTTCACTCCGAGATTTCTCGTCTTCCACATACTTCCCATTGCTCCGAAAACCTTCCTTCCTTCACACACTCTCTGTTTTACCTCCACTTCCATACCTCAACTCCTGCTTATCGTTCCTCCTAGATATTTAAAACACTCTACTTGTTCCAATATTTCCCCATCCAGCCTCACATCTAGATTCACCCTATGCTCTCCCCTATTACACACCATTACTTTACTTTTATTGACGTTCACCTTCAGTTTCCTCCTTCCACAAACCACACCAAACTCTTTGACTACCCGCTGCAGTTTCTCATCAGAATCCGCCACCAATGCTGTGTCATCAGCGAACAGCAACTGATTCAACTCCCAATCTCTACCATTCTTTCCTACTAAACCCAATCCTCTTCCCATAGTTCTCCTTTTCACCTCCCTTACCACACCATCCATAAACATATTAAACAGCCATGGTGACATTACACAACCCTATCGCAAACCTACCTTTACCTCAAACCATTCACTCAACTCACCATTTCCTACTCTCACACATGCTCTGCTCCCTTCATAAAAACTCTTAACTGCTTCTAACAAATTTCCTCCTATTTCATAAATCCTTAACACCTTCCACATTGCTTCACGGTCCACACGATCATACGCTTTTTCCAAGTCCATAAAAGCCCAAAATATCTCGTTATGCTTCTCTAAATACTTCTCGCATAACTGTCTTACTGCAAACATCTGATCCACGCACCCTCTTCCCCTCCTAAAACCGCACTGTTCTTCTCCTATTTCAACTTCCGTACACTTTATTATCCTCTCTATCAACACCCTGCCATACAGCTTTCCAACCACTGACAATATACTAATACCTCTATAACTTGAACACTCCTGCCGATCTCCCTTCCCCTACAACGGCACAATACATGCACTCTTCCAGTCTATTGGTACCATTGACACAGCAAAGCACACGTCATATAAGTGTAATACAATCATTAAATATATAAATAAACATAAATACATACATTATAATCATAATCATAATACTAATTAAAGGAGTAATTGCGTCCGCCAATCAGGAGACGGGATTAGCTCAGGTAAAGAGACAAGGTTTATCCTTTACAACTTGCCATGAGACAAACACTGCCATACACTCGCTCTCCACCAAAAAGAGACTTCCCGTAAGGCAGCGATTGGAGCTAGCTGTATCTCCTTCCAAATGCTCGCCGGTAACTTCGCTCGCTCCCAGTTCATTCAAGCATATTCTATCCTGGTCGCAGCTGTCCTATTACCATGGTGCAACCTTTTCACTCCCGTCAGCCACTAAAGGACATCTCCAACAAGCTTCGAAGATAGAAATGAAGCAAGAGAAGAAGGATTGGGAAATTCAGAGCGAGCGGGTTAGCCAAGCTCCTACCGGGCGCGCGGCTTAGCCAATCACAGGACTCCGAGCCGTGAGTGAGGGGTATATAAGGAGGAGGATGGGGCCCCAGGTGGCAACCCTGGCCTATGGGGTTGGCAACGCTGGTTTAAATCAGCGAGGTTAAGCAACGTGGGGTCTGGTTAGTAGTTGGATGGGTGACCACCTGGTACCAGCACAGCAGCTGTTGGGTAGGTTTGGTGGCCCTCCACCAGCACAGCAGTAGCTGGATGGGTGATTGCACCTGGGACCAACATTGATCAGATGGTTGCCACACATACATGGGATGGGTGAAATTTCCCTGGCTTGCCACCAGGGTCCAAGTAGCCCAGGACTGTTGAACAAACTCCAATTCCTGTGTAGTTCCGTCTCACTCAGACGAAAATGAGTACCTGGAATCGTTGTGGCTCAAATGAATCCAGGGACCTGATTGGTGGCTTCCTGCAACCAATCAAACACACGAGAATGAGAACTTGGCTAGCCACCAGGATTGCTCGTAAGTCATTGGGCTGACTTGTTCTCGTGTTACCTTTGTCCCACCCAGACATAAAAATGGATACCTGGAGTGCAAAAACGGCATTGGCAAGGTCGTATCCTGGGGTAAATTTGATTACTTGTCTCATAATTTCTATATTCCTCCTCCCCCCCCCCCCCCCCAGGTGTCACTGAACCCCAGGCGCTTGAGGGGAACACACCTAGCCGCACATAGCATAAGCAACCCCGAGCCTCACCTTGGCACCCTTGGGGAAACAACTAAGTCTGTTCCGGAGCTCCAGCAACGTTGCACCACCACACACTAGACAACTCAGAAGAGTGTACATCCACCCACCACGGCTCAGATACACCTCCAGTATCCTGATGCCTGCAGAAACATCGCTGGTCATTATACCTTAAGCCAAGCGGTTCAAGATGGTCACCGAGTAGTAGATGGGACGGAGAGAATGGAGATGATATACTGGCCCGCTCTGAAGTGGTGAAGCCAACCAGGAGATTCAACAAAATATGTTGTTAAAGGACCCTTATGGGCCCGAACGGAGTTATTAAAAAGATAAATGCTAAGACTAGATGTGTTCCAGCTACAAAATATAATGTGTTCTTATAGAACAACCAAAGAGACTAGACAAATGATGCAATAAAGAGATGAAGTGTTGTGAGATATAGTTGTCGTTGTTAGTAAAGGCAGTCAGCCTAATAGCCAGAAATAGTACAGGATCTTATAGCAACTTAAATAAGATAGAGAGTCAAAACCTTAAGTGAGAGTTCTTTGGGATAATAGAATAAACGGGGAAATAACTGATTACATGCAGATAACCAGGGTTAATGGGATTTCCCTAAGAAACTTAGAGAGAGTAACTGAGTAGCATTGCGGGGTTTAGTGATTGAAGAGTAGGTTAGAGCTAGCTAAATACCCATGAAATACTCTTGTTGTTATAAGGAAACAATCTGTTTTAATTAGATATTCACCTCGTCGACAGCATGCTTTCGATTGTGCGTAAATATCTAGCCAACTAGTTTTACGGAGGCCAATGATTGAATAATAATGTATTGTCTTGTAAATTTACCTGAAGGACATAGCGTTCCAATCTTGTAAAGGTGACGAGAATATCTGTTGATTTAGTCATTCTATTTTGGTATTGTAAAGGTGACGAGAACACCTGTTGATTCAGTAATTGTATTCTGATATTGTAAAGGTAAAGGGAATACCTGTTGATCTAGTAATTGTATTTTGATATTGTAAAGGTAAAGGGAATACCTGTTGATCTAGTAATTGTATTCTGATATTGTAAAGGTAAAGGGAATACCTGTTGATCTAGTAATTGTATTTTGATATTGTAAAGGTAAAGGGAATACCTGTTGATCTAGTAATTGTATTTTGATATTGTAAAGGTAAAGGGAATACCTGTTGATCTAGTAATTGTATTCTGATATTGTAAAGGTAAAGGGAATACCTGTTGATCTAGTAATTGTATTTTGATATTGTAAAGGTAAAGGGAATACCTGTTGATCTAGTAATTGTATTCTGATATTGTAAAGGTAAAGGGAATACCTGTTGATCTAGTAATTGTATTTTGATATTGTAAAGGTAAAGGGAATACCTGTTGATCTAGTAATTGTATTTTGATATTGTAAAGGTAAAGGGAATACCTGTTGATCTAGTAATTGTATTCTGATATTGTAAAGGTAAAGGGAATACCTGTTGATTCAGTAATTGTATTCTGATATTGTAAAGGTAAAGGGAATACCTGTTGATCTAGTAATTGTATTTTGATATTGTAAAGGTAAAGGGAATACCTGTTGATCTAGTAATTGTATTTTGATATTGTAAAGGTAAAGGGAATACCTGTTGATCTAGTAATTGTATTTTGATATTGTAAAGGTAAAGGGAATACCTGTTGATTCAGTAATTGTATTCTGATATTGTAAAGGTAAAGGGAATACCTGTTGATCTAGTAATTGTATTCTGATATTGTAAAGGTAAAGGGAATACCTGTTGATCTAGTAATTGTATTTTGATATTGTAAAGGTAAAGGGAATACCTGTTGATTCAGTAATTGTATTCTGATATTGTAAAGGTAAAGGGAATACCTGTTGATCTAGTAATTGTATTCTGATATTGTAAAGGTAAAGGGAACACCTGTTGATCTAGTAATTGTATTCTGATATTGTAAAGGTAAAGGGAACACCTGTTGATCTAGTAATTGTATTCTGATATTGTAAAGGTAAAGGGAATACCTGTTGATCTAGTAATTGTATTCTGATATTGTAAAGGTAAAGGGAACACCTGTTGATCTAGTAATTGTATTCTGATATTGTAAAGGTAAAGGGAATACCTGTTGATCTAGTAATTGTATTCTGATATTGTAAAGGTAAAGGGAATACCTGTTGATCTAGTAATTGTATTTTGATATTGTAAAGGTAAAGGGAACACCTGTTGATTCAGTAATTGTATTTTGATATTATAAAGGTAACGAGAATACCTGTTGATCTAGTAATTGTATTTTGATATTATAAAGGCAACGAGAATACCTATTGGTTTAGTAATCGTGAGTAATATTGCAGAGGGGATTTACGAATGCGGACCTACTAATTGTTTAGTAGTACGGTCATGGAGATGTAAATGTTTAATGATGTGTTTTTTATGTCTAATATGATTAGGGTGATTTGAAATTATACAGGAAATAATTTTGTTTACATATTGTAACAGTGAGGTGAGAACTTATAGATAAAATCCTCGGTCCTAATATTGTTCAGGTGATTCAAGGAAATCTTGAGGGATAGTAAGAAAATAGTTTTGTCAAGCATTGTGAAGATAGTGATGTGCCTTTGGCTCGAAGTCGAAGTGAGTCAAGACTCTGAATAGCGATTGTCCAAATAGGTGGTAATGGGAATGTAACAATTCCGAAGTACAAACTATAGTGGGCCGTCGTAGGTATTCAACTAATAGCTGTGGTTACACGCCATCCCCATCCCACCTCTTGGAACTCACTTGGATGCTGAAGCGCTCCGGGTCGCCATCGCGCTCAGAGTGGGTGCGGCAGTTTGTCACCCACACACTTGCAAGTGTGATGGGAGGATGGATGCTCAAGGTCACCATGCCTTGTCATGTAATTACAACGCAGGCCGCCTGCCAAGACACTCTGCACTAAATTATGTCATAAAATGGGCCCTGCAGAGTGCTAACTGTGCATCAATCCTCGAACCACATGGACTTCACAGAGAAGACGGCAAACGGCCAGATGGGATGACCACTTATAATAATTAATAATAATAATAGTTCTTAAAGCTAGCGCATGCTAAGCTAGCTAAGGATAGCTCAATAAGGCCGATTAGGCGTATTTCCATTGGGGTCCTGTACTACTACCCCATCCCTTTGCTCATGAGGGATGGTAACGACTCAGTGCTTGTGAAAAATCTTTAATGCGCCGAGCATGGGCGCGAACCCGGGCCTTCTGGGTGGAAGTCCGAGACGCTAGTCACTACACCAAGCGAGCCGCTTGGAAGAATGGCCGGTGCCTCGTGTGGGATGCCACATGTGTTGACACTTTCTCCACAACCAACGCCGCCAGAAACGCCGACGAAGCAGGTGAAGCCGCCCGGATAGCAGAAAATAAAAAGCGAGAAAAATATCAAGCCATCGCCAGAATTAATCAGTTCGAGCCCCTGGCATTCGAAACTTCAGGAGTCTTCGGCCCTACCACCCTTAAGATGGTGAATGAAATAGGCCGTAAAATCAGAGAAGTTTCAGGAGAACCCCGGGAAACCCTCTGGCTCAAGCAAAGACTAGGGATGGCTATCCTCCGGGGCAATGCCACCAGCGTCATGAGCTCAGTTCGACAGGACTGGGTCATGCCACTGCGTGAGGCCCCGGCAGGAGTGGTGTATCCGTAGTCTTTCCACAGTAGGGTAAAACAAAACATAAACTTTATTTGTATGTAACATGTGTGATGCACATTAATAAAAGGGGATGTGTCGGATGGTTGAAAGCCACAGTTGCTCGCGCGTTTGGGGCTAGCAACACGTATTATGAAAAACATGCATCCTCCTTCATTCACTGTCCCCCCCTTCACTCACTCAACCTCACAATTTGCCGGAGGATAACAGGTTTTTCACAATACGTAGACGGAGGTCTTTTTAAAAAAAAAACTAATAGCTTGAACTCATTTTGACCCGAACAGAGAATCAATTGCTATGGAGATTATGGTTACCATGGGTGTTTGCTAAATAAAAATACATACCTCTAAACAACTGTCGAATTATTCTATACCTAGTAGAACAGTGTATTTATAAATAAGTAAAACAATAATAATAATAATAATAATAATAATAATAATAATAATAAATACAAAAAATAAATAAATATACATTGCAATGTCGGTCACCATGTAACTTTCCAGACTGTAAAGGTATGTGTTCTCGTTCTCCATACAATATGTGGAATATCCCACTGAATTTCACCCATTAATATTGCCCTAAGGGTTATCGTGCATGCTTATGGTCACCATCACATCACACTCATAAGGCTGAGTGAGGTAGGAAGTGGTGAAAAGAGATGCAGGGGAAGGTGAAACTACAGGCACAAAGAAAATAAATTTAAGTTCGATTGAGTGATTTGATTTAGGTAGATGGAGACTGAAGTATGATAAAGCACAATAAGTGAGATTATGTTGGCTAACTATTACAGAATGTAGGGGAGAAGAGTATAAGTATTAGAGGTATACATAAATTAGAGGTATACATAAATTAGAGGTATACATAAATTAGAGGTATACATAAATTAGAGGTATACATAAATTAGAGGTATACATAAATTAGAGGTATACATAAATTAGAGGTATACATAAATTAGAGGTATACATAAATTAGAGGTATACATAAATTAGAGGTATACATAAATTAGAGGTATACATAAATTAGAGGTATACATAAATTAGAGGTATACATAAATTTGGTTTCATATAGACTCATAACTAAATGTTAGACGAAATACGAAGGTAGTCATCGGTAGAACACATTAAGAGGAGAATTATTTTAGATTCTGGAATCCGCTTGAACTGTAATATTGAGGGAATTCAGTTATATATCCTTCTAAAAGTATTACTTAAAAATATAATTAAGATCTACTTAAGCACTCCCGACAACGCAGGAATAAACGAAGGAAGAGAGAGAAAAAGACAGTGAGAACGGACACCTACAGTTAAGGCACCTATCTCACCAGGGACTGATTATCAACGACTCAAGACCCAATTAACCACACTCCATGTCAGACAGGTATCTCACACAGGGTTCACCCCATAACATATGAGTTCCTGCTATTATGACATACACTCTCCATTACAGAGAAAATTACCATTAACACATCCTGGCCAAGACGATATTAACAATCACAACACTTGATTTGAATTAGCTTTAACAAACTCAACCCTTTGTTTGCAGCTCGTATTGAGTCTACTTCGTTTGCAGGGTAATTGAAAGTCCTACTATAGGTTGAAACTATGGCTAACATTCTAAGTCCTAGGTGTGTAACGAGAGCCAACAGTGTAAGTCCTAGGTGTGTAACGAGAGCCAACAGTGTAAGTCCTAGGTGTGTAACGAGAGCCAACAGTGTAAGTCCTAGGTGTGTAACGAGAGCCAACAGTGTAAGTCCTAGGTGTGTAACGAGAGCCAACAGTGTAAGTCCTACTTTTGCAACTAGGGCTAACTGTGAAAGTCTTACATATACAAATAGGGCCAACAATGTAAGTTATACGTTTTCAACTAGTGGTAGTAGTGAGAATCCTACGTTTGCAACTAGGGTCAACTCTACTAACAGTGATACAACCTTTCCAGTGACTGATCTAAGAGTTGTTTGTGTTCCAGTTTCGTCTGCAACCTGCGTTAGTTCTGGGTCAGTGATCTCATTCATAACAAATCCTGCTAGTGCCTATTATGGTACTAGTGCAATCCAGGTTATGACTTCATGTGAGACAGATTGCCGAGCCATACAACAGCAGCAGCACGTATATACCCTAACACAAACATTCCTTGTACACCTGGGACGGACAACCTCCTTCTCTGGGCCCTCACAAAAATGACATCGAAAGCCAAGGTTGCAATCGAACACAACGGATCTCAGCTTCGTGCCTCCAAACCTGGGAAGATCGAACACGTTCCAGTTAAGCTAGTGTATATTATGCAAATATTTGTTGTAATTTGTCTGAGTGTGAGACATTCGAACCAGTTAAAATTTCCGATTTGTTTTCCTATTTACCATTCTTAGATGCACAAATTAAAAGACTTATAATAGAAGAACGTGGAATCATACACTGCACTGCATATTTGTGGGATTTGCTGATAAATATATTGCGATCCACTGAGAAAGATTTGTTGTTGTCTTAGGATGTATTAAATTGCTCATTTGAATATTTTAATCCGGCCGACTCATGCCTATAGTGAATATTGGCATTTTGTAAACAGTTTCACAATGCAATAAGATGGTGAATCTGTCAGCATTCAATGAGGTATTGGGAGAATTAATGGGTGTATGTGCGTGATTGCAAGAATTATATACAGAGATATTATAACAACATACATACTTAGTGTTTTGAGCTATACAGATTGTCCAGAGCTCAGTAGACAGTACCGAAATGCACGTGAGGCGTAAATGTTGAAGGAATGAATAGAAGAATGTATTATTTGTTAAGTATACTAGGAAGTGTTTGTACTATTGTGGACATAAGTACTACTACACCTGCCTGACAGGGAATCGCGAATTGTGTTGTTAACCCTTTCACGCATTTATGACGCAGAGGTTGCCAGATTAGCAATAATAAATAGAGTTCTCTCACTCTTATAATTACCTCTCCAAAATTAGTTTTCTGCCCACAGCTAACTCAAAGACAACTGCAGAGGTTGAAGTAACTAAACTAAAGGTTTATAAATACCCCTGATGGTAACAAAGGCTTTAAAGTATCCCCAATAGGCTCAACACAGCTAACTCAAAGACAACTGCAGAGGTTGAAGTAACTAAACTAAAGGTTTCTAAATACCCCTGATGGTAACAAAGGCTTTAAAGTATCCCCAATAGGCTCAACACAGCTAACTCAAAGACAACTGCAGAGGTTGAAGTAACTAAACTAAAGGTTTCTAAATACCCCTGATGGTAACAAAGGCTTTAAAGTATCCCCAATAGGCTCAACACAGCTAACTCAAAGACAACTGCAGAGGTTGAAGTAACTAAACTAAAGGTTTCTAAATACCCCTGATGGTAACAAAGGCTTTAAAGTATCCCCAATAGGCTCAAAATCGCGTCATATGTCGGAGAGGGTTAACATTGCTATCCCCCACGTCTCCCCACTCCATCCCAACTCTACCACCCTCTCTCAACCAAACCCCTCCTTCCGTCTCTTCTTCCTTCGTTCTTGTTCACGTCTATATAAGCCGCCCTTTATTTCACCCTCACTCATAGAATCATTGTATTTTTATGAATGTTTTCCAAATATTCTTCCTAAAATGAATTATCATATATATAAATGCTTCTTATATATTTGACATTTCATAAAAACCTAACATAATATAAAGTTTGATAATGCATTCGAATATGGAAGTCTATTGACCATATATATTTTTTAAGTCAATTGCAACTGAGATTTTAATATACTTTTGTATTATTATATCTCAATTCAGTTATAAATATGAAGATTATGAGAAGAGAAATGCTTAAGAAATTTGGAAGCAAGAATAGTTTCAAAAACTTTAGAAAGACAAGAGATGAGAGCAATTGGACGATAGTTGGAGGGTTGAGAGCGGTCACCCTTCTTTGGGACAGGTTGAATGTGAGCAAACTTCCAGCATGAAGGGAAGACGTTAGAGGATAGACAGAGACGAAAGAGTTTGCCTAGGCAGGGAGTCAGCACGGAAGCACAGTTTTTGAGAACAACAGGAGCAACACCGTCCGGACCGTACGCCTTATTAGTGTTAAGCCCAGAGAGGGTAGAAAGTACATCTTTAGAAGAGATTAGGATATTAGGCATAAGTAAGAGAGAGGAGGGCGGAGAGGGAGGAATAGCACCGGAATCATCCAAGGTGAGTGACTGGTGGATGTATGGAGATTGACTGGTGTATATGTGGTGACTGGCTGTTGGATGTATGGTGACTGGTTGGTGTATATGTGGTGACTGGCTGTTGGATGTAGGGTGACTGACTGGTGGATGTATGGTGACTGATTGGTGAAAGTATGGTGACTGACTGGTGGATGTATGGTGACTGGTGGATGTATGGCGACTGACTGGTGGATGTATGGTTACTGGCTGGTGGATGTATGGTGACTGATTGGTGAATGTATGGTGACTGACTGGTGGATGTATGGTGACTGACTGGTGGTTGTATGGTGACTGACTGGTGGATGTATGGTGACTGACTGGTGGATGTATGGTGACTGACTGGTGGTTGTATGGTGACTGGTGGATGTATGGTGACTGATTGGTGGATGTATGGTGACTGACTGGTGGATGTATGGTTACTGGCTGGTGGATGTATGGTGACTGACTGATGGATGTATGGTGACTGACTGGTGGATGTATGGTTACTGGCTGGTGGATGTATGGTGACTGACTGGTGGATGTATGGTGACTGATTGGTGGATGTATGGTTACTGGCTGGTGGATGTATGGTGACTGACTGATGGATGTATGGTGACTGACTGGTGGATGTATGGTGACTGACTGGTGGATGTATGGTGACTGGCTGGTGGATGTATGGTTACTGGCTGGTGGATGTATGGTGACTGACTGATGGATGTATGGTGACTGATTGGTGGATGTATGGTTACTGACTGGTGGATGTATGGTGACTGACTGGTGGATGTAGGGTGACTGACAGGTGGATGTATGGTTACTGGCTGGTGGATGTATGGTGACTGACTGGTGGATGTATGGTGACTGGTGGATGTATGGTGACTGGTGGATGTATGGTGACTGGTGGATGTATGGTGACTGGTGGATGTATACTGACTGGCTGGTGGATGTATAGTGACTGGCTGGGGGAATGTATTGTGACTGACTGGTGGATATATGGTGACTGACTGGTGGATGTATAATGACTGGCTGGTGGATGTATGGTGACTGGCTGGGGGAATGTATGATGACTGGCTGGTGGATGTATGGTGACTAGCTAGTGGATGTATGGTGACTAACTGGTGGATGTATGGTGACTGTTTGGTGGATTTATGGTGACTGGTCGATGTATGGTGACTGACTGGTGGATATATGGTTACTGGTGGATGTATGATTACTGACTGGTGGATGTATGGTGACTGGTGGATGTATGGTGAGTGGTGGATGTATGGTGACCTTGTGGATGTATGGTGACTGGTGGATGTATGGTGACTGACTGGTGGATGTATGGTGACTGACTGGTGGATGTATGGTGACTGGTGGATGTATGATGACTGGTGGATGTATAATGTCTGGCTGGTGTACGTATAGTGACTGGCTGGGGGAAAGTATGGTGAATGACTGGTGGATGTATGGTGACTGACTGGTGGATGTATGGTGACTGACTGGTGGATGTATGTTTTTTTTTTTTTTTTTTTTTTTTTAAGAGAGCTTAATAAATAATTGTCATTGTTGATAGAAATGTTATACAGTATATATTTTCAATAACTATAAAGAGTTTAAGTTCATGTAATTAAGAACATGCTGTATCTATCAGTAGAATTTGTACCAATATTATGCAAAAAGGGTTCAGGAACGTTTAGCTCTAGTATAAGGTAGTAAGTCACACAAATTTAGTTTACAAATTGAATACTGTTACTATGAGTGACATATTATTTGTATTCATTGGAATACTTTTTGTCTTCATGGAGATATGAACCTCTCTGGTTGCTTACTGTTTCGTTAATTATCATCTCGGTCAGGCGAGTAGCTCAATTGCTGACCCCTAATTACAAAAGGTTTTCATTAATATTAAAACAATCTTCGAGTGCTAGTATATCAAATAAAAACAGTCATTGAACCTAAGGTATTGACCTTTTTGTCTTGATTTTGAGATGTTATTATTAACTTCATACATGAAGCAATGATTAGGTTTGATGTGTTTTGGTGACTATTTTTGGTGTTGTGATGACTGGTGGTTTGGTGATGACTGGTGGTGTTGTGATGACTGGTGGTGTTGTGATGATTGTATTTGTTATTAAGTGGTGACACATGTTGCTGTGGTTATAGTTGGTGTTGTAGTGACTATAATTGGTATTTTGATGGGGACTTTTCCGTGTAGTGATGACTGACCTTGATGTTGTGGTGTTGACTGCCTTCCTCACGCTTAAAGCTGTGGTGTTGTGGGTAAATGGAAAGCGGAGATGGAGGGAATCCTATGAAAAATGAATGTGAACCTCCAAAATAGTGCACCATGGTAAAGGGAATGCGAGACCAACTTCATAGAATTGGACAGAACAGACTAAAATTGGACGGGTGAATACATTACAATACATTTTTGGAGAAAATAAAATTATATAGTCATATGTGTTTTATAAAGTTCATTTGACAAAATAATTCAAATGAAAAATGCAATAATGGATTGAACATAACATAATATTGTATTTTATCAATAGGCTTATCTAAAGTAATTGCTTTAGGATTTGGAGTTAATAAATTATACTTGTTTGTTTTAAGTGAACTGTTTTGTTTTAAGTGAACTGTTTTGTTTTAAGTGAACTGTTTTGTTTTAAGTGAACTGTTTTGTTTTAAGTGAACTGTTTTGTTTTAAGTGAACTGTTTTGTTTTAAGTGAACTGTTTTGTTTTTCTATCACAGTAATGGAAGACAAATTTTGCCAATTAAATCTATATAATGGTACAATAATAAAAGTTCTTCAAATTATCCAATTTAATATGCTAAGAAATCATTACAAACTATAGTATATTCATTATAAGTAGGCGAAACATCTAGACCACTTACCTCTATACCTAAGGAAAGACTGGAGTAATCAAGCTAATATTTCTACCTTTGGGAAGGGTCAGCCAGGCAATAAGTATGGACATTTACAACCCATTTTCTCTAGCCATTTAGCGAATTACAAAGGTTAGGGGTCACAATTTCTGGCCTGCCTATAATGAATGGACTATAGTATGATAGTATATGAAGAAAAAACTATTCTCTGCACATAGGCTTTATACCCTACAATTACCATTGGCCTTGTAACTTACTGACTGATGCCTGGTATCAGGCTCATCAATATTTATGTGGCATATGTTTCTTACTTATACACATTTTTAGGCCTCAAAAAGGCCCCAGAAACTGCTCAAATTTCAAAATTCTCCGGGGGGGCTTACAGCGCGCCCCCCCCCCCCCCCCCCGGACCCCCCAGCTGCTCAGACTCGCTTCGCTCGCCACCCACCCACCTATCTATGCCAGGGCTACAGCCCCCCCAAAAAATTTACCCCTGGTGACGCCACTGGGGGGGTGACCTGCCTTTTGTTATTTCTGTCCTTCTCTCTCTTTCCCTGGCTTGTATCCATTCGGCCCCATTCAGCCAACTATTTTAAGACGTTTATCCCCATCTCGGTGTCGATTTCTTCCTGGCGAGCGATAGCGAGCCAGCATTATATGAAGAAATCCGGCTTCGCCGGAGAAATGTGTCTATCGAAAAATGTACAAAATTAGCCTGCTGTCAAACAAAAATAAAAAATATGCTGGTTCGCTACCGCTCACCAGTAAAAAATTGACACCTGGATGGGGATAAACGTCTTAAAACAGTAGGCTGAATGGGGCCAAATGGATACAAACAAGAGAAAGATAGAAAAGGACAGAACAAAAACAGGTCACCCCCCTTAAGTCAAGACACAGCATTAGAGTATGATCTATTTTGATGACCAAGTATTGTCACTAAATATTTGGGTTTGACACACAGTAAATATGTATTGAATGGTAATTCGCTCAAGACACGTCAAACTGCCAAGCCTGCCAACCAGAAGGAAGCGAGCTGAAACACTGCAGGTGTATTGGATATTGGAGGGCGTGGGCGACTTGGATGCCGATGATTTCTGTGAACAACTAGGACACACTACGATAAGGGGACATGCACAAATAATATAAAACTGGAACCATCTCTATGCAAAGAAATCTGTGCTTCTTTCAGAAAGTGTTCCACTACTGACTATGAATCAATTAAGCAGTTCATGCCAGAGCTGGAAAAACATTGGGCTCTAGACCCAGGTTTAGTGGCACCTTCCACCCCCGCGTGCCCAATTGCCTAAGAAGTACAGCGAGGTACATGAAAATCTAATTTCAAAGTCTGACACAATTAAACAAGCATGAACATTATCAATAACTTTGGGATGGAATATACTGTGATTTGACATTTCTAAAGTCTTCTACAACGCGAATATAATTTAGTTTCATTGACTAAGAAATCGCGAGCAGTATTGTTTTAAAAGACAGGGCGAGACACAGAATGAGGCTTCACCTTGATGAATAATTAACGGGAAAACACCCAGCATAGTTCTCTCTCTCTCTCTCTCTCTCTCTCTCTCCTTATATATATATATATATATATATATATATATATATATATATATATATATATATATATATACAGTATATATATACTGTATATATGAATTACGTTTACCAAAAATCTGATCAGACTGAAATTTTGCAGTACCGACATTTACCATCACATTTTTCGTTTTGAAGGGAAACATAACTTTTCCGCTATAAAGTTTTGTGACGTGAACGAGAGAGTTTATGTCATCTGATATTTGATAAAGATCAGGCAAAAAGTTAAGAGTCGCGTCCGCCAACATAAGAGGTAAAGATTTTCTCGGATCTTTTCTTGGACAACTTTCGTCAATATATCAGCGAGCGCTCCACCGGGGGTCCACCTTCACCAGGGTCTAGACATTTTTCTTGTTTGCTTCGTCATATATTTCACGGGCCCTAGGGACACTCCATTCCTACTCCATAAACATTGATTTATGTAAAGGTTAATATATATATATATATATACCGGTATATACACTGTATATATAATTATTTTTATTATTTTTGTTTTGTCCACCTAGGATAACAAAAACGCCTTCCAAGACTTCCTTCAAACTTAGCAATGCCCAACCACACCTCCATCAAAGTAACTTTATACATATTTTTGATAGAATAATGTCTCGGCCGAAGGCCATGATCGCTTGCCCAGAAAAAATCAACACCTGAATGAGTTGAAGTGCTTTATTATCGCCACACTAATAGGATGAAATGGTAGGGTTATTTTGTATTGCAATGCCAACTCTAATATAGAGACGATTTGTTATGTATTGTCGACTTTAAAAGAGTGATGACTTGAATGGAGTGGTGTCTTACATGCAGTGACTAGCATAGCAGTGTGGTGAGTTTAACGCAGAGAACAAAATTATACAGTGGCGACTTTAATGTAATGCTGACTTTAATTAAGTGGCTATGTTGATACACTGAACATTTTAACGTAGTGGCACTTCTTATAGTGGCGATTTTAATACACATTAATACCTTAGAGATATTATGTAGCGGCAACATTAATACAGTGGCGATTTCAATACACCACCAAGGAGTACGAGGGAAAGAAAGCAACATCTCTGCTGATCCTTATGAGGCTGTCTGTATCTAAACTACCTAAACTATTATATAGAAGAACAATTAAAAGGACAGGATTTATCTTTTCCATGCAGAATAGGAACACTGACGAACTGACAGACGAATATAGAAATTAAACATATATTTTTTCTAACAAGTGAGGTAATGAGGACATGTCCTGTTATTAATCTGTAAATGCAGTCTGTCGGGTGTTAACGGCGAGATATTTGTCTAAACGATTTTCGAAGGTTTCAACGGTGCTGCAGTCTATAATATTGGTAGGCAGTCCCAACCACAAGTTTACTACTTGGTTAAACAAAAACATATCTTGATTCTTGGGAGTGAAAAGGCTTACCAATGACTTTACAGGTATTCTCTTGTGTAATTTGTAAATGCTTGAAATATATCCCCTCGTAGTGTGCGCTTAATCTAGCTGAAAAGTACACACATATGGAGTGGCAATATTAATGCAGTGGTTATTTTCAAACAGTTGAAACTTTAATACAGTAGTGACATACGCAATAGCAACATTCATTGAGTGGCGATATTAATGCCGCCGTAACTGTAACAGTATTAATACAGCGCTGTCTATGGCAACTGTAATGCTAATTCATTGATGAATTTACTGCAATGGCGATTCTACTACAGTGACAACTTAGATGCAGCCATTAATGTTATAGTGGCGACTTTAATGCAGTGGCCACCATAAAGCACTGGCAACATCTATGTACTGATGAATTTGTTGCAGTGGCGAAACATATGCCGCCCCTTCCCCCACTACTCACTCTTTCTCTCTCTCTCTCTCTTTCTCTCTCAACCCAAGACATCTCTCCAGGCTGTAGATGCAAGGTTGTGTAACATTAATCGGGCTA
This sequence comes from Paralithodes platypus, assembly GCA_032716605.1. Taxonomy (NCBI): domain Eukaryota; kingdom Metazoa; phylum Arthropoda; class Malacostraca; order Decapoda; family Lithodidae; genus Paralithodes; species Paralithodes platypus. The sequence continues at coordinate 7,261,731 of CM064536.1, read as the reverse complement.
GTATGATGTGATTAACACTCAGTATTGTAGGACGCATTATGTTCTGTTTTCTGGATATTATTTAACGATTTTACTCAGATTAGGATGGGTATATCAAAGTCAGAGGGTTAATTGGGCTAGTCTCAACACTTGTAACTCCCACAGATCCTTTCCAAGTTGCACACAATCGTTTAATGTTAACCAGAAGATAGTAGAAGTGCCGCTTTAGCATTTTGGAAAGAAACCGTCATAATCAATTCTTCGAATTTGATTTTTTCTCTACAATTGACCATTAAAGACATTATTAGAATATTTTGTTCAGCATTGTGTTAGATTACTATAACTGAACATTGAATTGAAAACTGTATACCCCGTAGATTGTGCATCAAATAATCAGTAAACTTAAAACAGTTATTAACATTGTGGTGCCAAATTACACAGCCAATCCACTAAGTTATGAAGAGTGAGAATCAGTAAACGTAGTCAGCAGAGGTGAAGATAGAAGAAAGGTATGGCTTTGCAAACCTCACAGCCAATCAGCGTGCAGCATTACCTGTGAGGAGGGAGGAGTTTTGCCAGCCGCCTGGACCCGCCCACCAGCTCGCTGATTGGTCCACCGCGTCCACAATTTCCTTACACTCCATATCCCATCAATAACCAGTTTATTCCCTTCGAGCAAGCCTCTTACTCCTATAAGCAACGAGAACATAACCATTGCCGGGACATTATTATAAAGAGAGGAAACCAGTTAAACAAGAAAAGTTATCAAAGCAGCCGCCCAGGGGAAGGTTTTGCAGAGCGCCGATTCAACCAATCAGCGCGCTCGCTGGTGAAACCGGTGGGCAAATAAGAAGGGAGCGGAACGTGACACCAGCAGAACTTCGGACGGCACTGGTAGGGCAACATCATCTCTCTGGGTACTCCCTCCCCTCTTACCCTATCCCTAAAGCTATAACCTAGATAAAGGGGATAAAGGGAATAAAGCGAGAACCTCTTAACCTCTTAATAGTATGATATGTTTGTATTTGTTGACCTTTTTATAGGTAATTTAGATAAGTTAGTAACATTTTGCGATTATCTATCCATTAGTTTAGAAATAATACTAATTTATAAACTAATGGATAGATTTTGACCTTTCTCCTAGACCTTTCCCCTTGAAATTTGAAATATAGATGTGGTAATTATTCAATAAAACCAGTTTTAATAACCGAACTTTGATCTTGACCTTTTAGGGCAGAAATATTGCTTGATTGCATGATCATATCAAACCAAGCATATACTGTATGCACTGTATATTTGGGTGAAACACAGTTAATTAGTTTAGAGGAAAATAATTATGATTATAATTGGAATTGGCCTTTGATCTATAGCTTACCTTTGTGTAATGTGTCAGGTATTTTGCAGTTATTATTTGTATACCAAGATCAATTATTTCAGCGAATTTGGTGAAATTTGAATAAACCATAGGACATTATATATTGACCTTAACATTTGACCTTGATCTACGATCTTGACCTTATAGTAACATGATATTTGTATAATTTAATGACTTGTGTATAGGTATTATGAATATTTCTGCAACATATGGCAACCATTGATCCATAAGTTTTGAAGTAATATTATAATTTTTGTGTTTACCTTTATCTTTGACCTTTGACCTTGAAATCTGAAATATATGTGTGGTATTTATTCAATAAAATATCTATATTAATAACGTCTAGCAGAGCTATATTGGTGAAATTATAAATATTTTGAACACCAGTTATAATAATTGAACTTTGACCTTGACCTTTAAAAGAGGAAATACTTAATTATTGCATTAGTATTTCATTGACAAATCAAGTATGTGCAGTATATGCATTTGGATGACTATTATGGATTACTTTACGAGAACTTAGGAGTATAATTATATTGACCTTTGACCTGTATCACAACCTTTACGGAATGGGTCTAGTAATTTGCAGTTATCATTATTATACCAGGGTCAACCACTTCAGCGAATTTGGTGAAATTTGAATAAACCATATTGACCTATTGATCTTAACATTTGATCTCGATATATGACCTTGACCTTTTTGTAATACTTTAGTTTTGTATTTGTTGATCATTGTATAGGTATTTTGGATATATCCACAAGGTTTTGCAAAACATTTTCCATCAGCTTAAAAGTAATACTAATTAATCTGATTTTGACCTTTGACCTTTGAGCTTAACCTTTGGAACATTCAGTTGAAAGCTGGTCAGTGTGTTTGTTATATATACACTGTGAATATGGTGAAAATTGAATAAGTAGTTAAACAGTTGAAAAAGTGACCTATATCTTTGACTTTTATGATTGACCTTAATCCTTGATTTAGATCAAGTTTCTTTTCTGACTGACATCCACACAGCCCCTCTAAATCATGTATACTCATTTCATAAGCATCGATAAATAACCCTAGGACAGGGATGGGGAACCTTTTTCTTATCAAGGGCCATTTGGATATTTATGACATCATTCGGGGGCCATACAAAGTGATTTACTTAACATCAGGCTACTTTTGCTGGTCAAACATTTGCCCCTAATGTAATGGTTGGAACTCCTTCTCTTTGGTGAGGCGTGTGGTGTCTGCTGGTATTGATACTGTTGCTACTCGTAGCTGGTTTTACAGGTTTGTATCAGTCAGTCTGGAGCGCAATCGACTCTTTGCGAGGGTAAGTTTTGACAATTTCTGCTCTCCGCAGTAAGTGTTTCTGAACACATACATATTTCAGTACATACCTCCTCAAAATGGAAAATCATCAGCGTGTATGTAACGTCAATAGAACTCGAGCAATGTGAGATCATTGTACCTAGCTTTTAGCTCATCGTCAAAGATGGTCAACTCCTGCTTGGTATTTTTCACACCCTTTCACTAAATGCCTTGATTAGTTTCGCATATTCACCATCATAATCTGATGTTGTAGAAAGCTTTTCCGCTAGCAGTGGGAAAGTGCACAGTGTACCTTTCGAGTTGCATTTTCCATAGCTATAGTTTAGCTTCAAGGGATTTCAAATTTGAAAGCAGTGAGCTAAGAATCTGGTTGAGGCCTTGCAACGTAACGTTCAGTTCTGAGAGATACATGGTAATGTAACCTAAGAATGCTAGATCACACAGCCTCTTGCTATAATTGAGTTCCATGACAGGTTTTCTCTTCATCTGGATGATGAATTGCTTAACTTCATCCCGCAGCTTGTAAAACTGCATGAGCATGTTCCCACGACTCAGCCATCGCACTCCACAATGCTAGACAAGATCGCCATAACATTGTTGAGCCGCAATGACTGCGCACATCAATGTTCTTGGTGTATGATGCAGTAGCATACCATTAAATCACTTGGATTAAGATTGAGACACTTCAACTTTATCTTAACAAAACAATTAACCCTTTCTATTCTGGTTATTGTTGGACGATTTATTCAGATTAGGAAGGGTGTATGAAAGTCAAAAGGTTAAATGAGATAGTCGTTACCCACAGATCCTTCATAAGCTGAATACAATTGTCTAATCATGATAGCCAGAATAAACTGCCAATTAAAGTGCATCATAACCGTCAATGGGTTGATAATTACTTGCTTAATTATCTTAATTATATTAATTATATTGTGACTATAAATTCAAGGAGTCTGTAATTCTCGATCTAAACATACACAAAGACTAAATATGGTTTTAATACATATTAAATAGCAAGCAAATTAGCACATTTCAACACACCTATATATCGCCTTGTGGGCCTGATCAAATGATCCCGAGGGCCTGATCAGGCCCCCGGGCCGGACGTTCCCCACCCCTGCCCTAGGAGGACATAATTATTGGACATACAGACAGAACGACAGACAAGCTGGATGGTGGTGCACGTATGCGGGGGATCGATACAATTTTATTTGTTTGCAGAATTGATAAACTGTTAAAACGCGTCATAATCCTCAAGGGGGTTAATGAATAAGGGCCATGTTGCAGGATTGGCAGCGGAATGTGTGTGCAACATTATTTAAAATAACCTTTGTTGACTGATATATATGATCTGCCGCAAAAGGACACTCATAAATATTAATAATAATAACGAACAAGAGTGTTTTCATCACATAATTTTCTATTTCATTTCTGTATATATATGTACATTCTTTTCTGCCATTCCTGTTAAATATTATAAACCCTTTTTATCAGATGGCGACAATTTATACTTCAATCTACCATCATCCAACGATTAGGCACCTAAGAGGGCATTAATTATAGTTAAAGAGTAATTGAGAAGGTATTAACATTTTGAGTGCGAGATATCTTTAATAAACTCGTATCAATGCAGCTAAAATAAACCAAACATTTGCATCATTTGATTGACAGAGCTAACACCTGTTACACCAACAACTACATTTGTTTTTGTATTTCCATTGATCAGTCATATTTAAACCATTAATGTATTATTATCTTCTTCTGTTATCATTTGTTATGACACATTCTCCATTTATCTTGAATGTAAGCACAATATATAAAATGTTCAATTAAATATTCAGTTATTTTCTTATCCAATTATAAAGTATTTAGTTTTACTCTCTCTTCCTTCTTGTTTCAAATTCAAATTAAAACAAATGAAAACATAATATCAATGTATCATGATAATGGGAATATGATTTGTAGCAAGAAAATATTTAGACATTTTCACAAAGTTGGCCAAGGAAATGAGAAAAGTTATAAGTAGTGGAAAGTATTGACAGTTTACCTGAGAGAGAGAGAGAGAGAGAGTACAAAGGAGTACAAAGGAAATCAAGCAACAACAGATCTAGTGACCCTTCTAGGTTGCTTGTCCTCCAAAACACTGAGGATCAAGTGTCCAAACAGTGGTTTAGAGTGGGTAAGGGAACATTGGAAAGGGAATTACTGCCCTGGAACTAATGTCCGTGGCAGGATTAGGAAGTTAGTAGGGGACAGATGGGTTAGTAACTGAGGGGGGGATAAAATAAAGTTATTCATTTACAAACGCAGTCAGTCGCGGGTTTGATGCGAGATATTTGTCTAGGCGGAGTTTAAATGAATCAACGGTGATGCAGTCTATAACGTTTCGGGGAAGCCCATTCCACAAGTTGACAACTCGATTGAAGAAGAAATTCTTAGATTCGTGTGAGTTAAAAGATTTACCAATAATTTTGCAACCGTTTCCCCGCGTGTAATTAGATTGGTCGATAGTGAAGTACTTACTACAGTTCATATTGTCGATGCCTTTGATGATTTTGAACACTTGAATTAAGTCACCTCTTAATCTGCGCTGGGTTAAAGGAAATAGATTTAATTCTCTAAGACGCTCTTCGTATGGTTTGTTCTTTAGGCTAGGTATCATTTTGGTAACTCTACGTTGAACTCGTTCTAGCTTGTTTATATCTTTTTGGTAATAAGGGCACCAGGATTGAACGCAGTATTCCAGAAGAGGGCGGACTAATGAATTGTAAAGGGTTAGGATAACTTCTTTGGATTTATGCTCAAATGACCTGCCTATAAAGCCAATTATTTTGTTTGCTTTCTTAACAACTTCTGAACATTGTTGACTCGGTTTTAGGTTACTCGATATTGTTACTCCCAGATCGGTTTCTCTGTTTACATTCTTAAGCTGAGTGCCATTCATCGAATAGTTTGCTTTCTCATTTAGGTATCCGATATGTAGTACTTTACATTTATCCGCATTGAAACTCATTTGCCAAATTTGGGCCCAATGTGACAATTTATCTAGATTGTGTTGCATATCGTCAACTTGTTCTTTTGAGAGTACGCTATTTGCAATTTTTGTATCGTCAGCAAAGAGAGAGAGAGAGAGAGAGAGCGAGAGAGAGAGAGAGAGAGAGAGAGAGAGAGAGAGAGAGAGATAATTAATTAGTAGTCGTAATAATGGTTGTTTTGGAAGGATTACCAAATCATTAACAGTTAGGGAACATTGGTCGACATTTTGTTTTAACCATACTCATTTAGCCATATTTCAATTCTCAATAAAAAACAAAGGCAAAAGAGACAGTTTGACTGTTGTTAATCAAAATTCCAAGTATATGTAATACTTTAGGTAATATGCACAACATACACATTTTCCTAAGTGATATATATTATGAATCAAATTTGTTTTCGTTAGGCATGCAATAGCTTAATGAAGAAACCTGTTGATATGCTTTTCACAAGCGAATAATTTATGTAATTGTGGATTGCTGAATTAAGATATGAGCAAAAACAAACATAACCTATCTACCGATCGATCGATGTATTACCCGTAAAATACTGAGTCACTTCTGTGGATTGCATTTTTGCTATGGAATAAAAACATTTCACAGGTCAGAGCCTTTGTAGCAATTTTAGTTATACATTGTGTATGTATGCATATATTTAGGCATATACCACATAAATGGGGGTGCCCGATTCGTGACAGAGGGTCCGGGACCACTTTCGCGTTCCAACGCCCCTTCGCCTCATGTAGTTTGTGAATCTTACAAGGGGAGGAGGACTCCTAGCCCCCTGCCCCCAGACGGAAACGTAGGACAGTAAAAGAGACAGACACCCACGGATAACGTTGGGTAGAGGATGCCAAACCCCACTCTGGATAGGACCAGCCATAACCCTCTATAATTATTAAACATGAAATAATAATTTATTGTGGGGCATTGGCACAGGATATTTGATAGTGATTTATCTTCGATCATGCTTCCTTGAAAAATTTAGTAAAATTATTCACTAAAGGAGAGGTAAACGTTCTCATTTATAATTCAGTTTGCTTACAATTTGAAATATTAAACAATCGGTGCCCTAATTGCCTTAATGGGAGATATCCACTTGAGGGATTTTTTTCTTGACCCCTTTCTCCCTCATGTTTAGCCCCATTGCTTTTGATATTATAAAACGTTTGTCCCATTAGTTTAGCGATTTTAAGAACTTTCACCCCATATTAAGACCTTTCGTGCCATTCAGGTGTCAATTTTATCCTGGCGAGCGATAGCGAGCCTGTAATTTAAGAGGAACCGGCCTTCGGCCGGGAAATTTTTCTACCGAAAAATGTACAAATTTATCTTGAAAGGGACTCAAGGGGGTGTAATTTTAAGCTTGATGGAGGTCTAGGGAACAAACTAATTACCTCCCCTTAAGGAAGAGTAGTGGTACTGTAATAGAGAAGAACATAAGTGGCAGAATGAATGGTGAAAGGAAAAACGGCGAACAAATTATATGAAGTAACTGATATGGGATGATCAAGGAAGGAATAAACTAGTGTGTAAGGCAGATTGATGGTGCTACAGTGATGACATTATTTTGGTATTTATGTGGTCAAATAACAATCTGTATTGCATTATCGCATCATATTTTGTCCATTAGCAAAGTTTAAATGTGATCTCATTTACTTGTTTGAATCATAAAATCTACCACGTACTACGTCAGTCTCGTTGGTTGAATTTTGGTGTCACAACAATTACACGTGAGTTTAGATACACACGAAATATTTTGTTGAACTGAAAATACGTGTATGTGGGAAGGTGTTGGTAATACCTCAGTCTACAGATATGTGGGAAGGTGTTGGTAATACCACAGTCTACAGATATGTGGGAAGGTGTTGGTAATACCACAGTCTACAGATATGTGGGAAGGTGTTGGTAATACCTCAGTCTACAGATATGTGGGAAGGTGTTGGTAATACCTCAGTCTACAGATATGTGGGAAGGTGTTGGTAATATACCACAGTCTACAGATATGTGGGAAGGTGTTGGTAATACCACAGTCTACAGATATGTGGGAAGGTGTTGGTAATACCTCAGTCTACAGATATGTGGGAAGGTGTTGGTAATACCTCAGTCTACAGATATGTGGGAAGGTGTTGGTAATACCTCAGTCTACAGATATGTGGGAAGGTGTTGGTAATACCTCAGTCTACAGATATGTGGGAAGGTGTTGGTAATACCACAGTCTACAGATATGTGGGAAGGTGTTGGTAATACCACAGTCTACAGATATGTGGGAAGGTGTTGGTAATACCTCAGTCTACAGATATGTGGGAAGGTGTTGGTAATACCACAGTCTACAGATATGTGGGAAGGTGTTGGTAATACCTCAGTCTACAGATATGTGGGAAGGTGTTGGTAATACCACAGTCTACAGATATGTGGGAAGGTGTTGGTAATACCACAGTCTACAGATATGTGGGAAGGTGTTGGTAATACCTCAGTCTACAGATATGTGGGAAGGTGTTGGTAATACCACAGTCTACAGATATGTGGGAAGGTGTTGGTAATACCTCAGTCTACAGATATGTGGGAAGGTGTTGGTAATACCTCAGTCTACAGATATGTGGGAAGGTGTTGGTAATATACCACAGTCTACAGATATGTGGGAAGGTGTTGGTAATACCACAGTCTACAGATATGTGGGAAGGTGTTGGTAATACCACAGTCTACAGATATATCTGTAGACTGAGGGTAATACAGGGGATACGCCCTGTCAACGAGTATGCTGTATAGATCATTGCCTGCTTTTAATATCATATTGAACAACATCGGAACTAATTGAAATTAATCTTATATATATCACTCATTCTAATAAAAAAGGCATTTTAATCAAGACGGTAGTGAAACGAAAACAAAAATCATGTTATTTGCATACAAATAAAACGAGACTAATATATTTGTACAGAACCAAATATATACCTATGCTTTCCATAGTTATCCCTAAAGGTTTTGGCTCTAGCCTCGTTTTCTCTGATGGGACCATTGACTAGTGATGAAATAATACTGGCTCGCAGTTACTGAGGGCAACATCAATTACCAAAATGGTCTGTGGCCATTTCCCTGTTTAGACTTAATTCCACTGCTCGTAAATATAATGTTGATAGTTAAAACTAAAGAGAAAGAGTAACGTACAGTCGTCGAGAGATATATTTGTACAACGTTTGGAAGACCAATTATGATCCACTGAATCAAAATTGGTTAAAGCTGATTAAAGTTACGCCAGTCAATGTTCATTTTCTTTATGTTTTGTAATACGACCATGACTGTACTGATGAAGACTGGAGAGATTGTAGCCACCAATCGAGCAGGGCACTATCCAGGGGAGGACTCAAAAGCATGTGATAAGGAGTTGCTGGAATTCCTGTTTCATTTGCCTGCCTTATCTCACTATTTATGTTTGTATCTCACCTAGGCAGAGAGTAATCCAGCTAGCTATCACAAGCACCCTCTTCCTCCTATCCATTTCACTACAATAAGCAAACACACTACTCTTCTTTCCAATACACACACAACAAATTGGCTCTCTCATTCTTTCAACTTTGGGGGAGACACTTGATAAAGGCAGCTTTGTCTTCTTCATACACAAAGGAAGACAATTGTATACTACCAATAATAGATCATAATTTTATGAGGATCTGACAAATTAGTATATACTGTACAAAGGAAATCAAGCAACAACAGATCTAGTGACCCTTCTAGGCTGCATGTCCTCCAAAACACTGAGGATCAAGTGTTCAAACAGTGGTTTAGAGTGGGTAAGGGAACATTGGAAAGGAAACTACTGCCCTGGAACTAATGTCCGTGGCAGGACTAGGAAGTTAGTAGGGGACATTATGGGTTAGTAACTGAGGGGAGGATAAAATAAAGTTATTCATTTACAAACGCAGTCAGTCGCGGGTTTGATGCGAGATATTTGTCTAGGCGTGAATCACTTCTGGTGGCTATGTTGTTGATACTCTACAGACAACTATGACAGTAGACAAACTTTAAGAACACCTAATATTCTCTAGGAACTATTTACTACATTGTACTTGGAAATTTTTTACCCGTTTCACCAATCAATCTAAACAATTAATACATAATAACTAATAATTCCTTGCACCTTGCAGGTTGATGCAGGCAGACATCATCCGTACCTTATTGCTACGTAATTACGGTGCTTTAGATCGAAATCAAGAATCCTAATTAAAAAATTAACCTATGAGATGTCTTGCAAGAAGATAAATCCAAATACACATAACGACAGACACTAAAAATACACATAACGACAGACACTAAAAATACACATAACGACAGACACTAAAAATACACATAACGACAGACACTAAAAATACACATAACGACAGACACTAAAAATACACATAACGACAGACACTAAAAATACACATAACGACAGACACTAAAAATACACATAACGACAGACACTAAAAATACACATAACGACAGACACTAAAAATACACATAACGACAGACACTAAAAATACACATAACGACAGACACTAAAAATACATATAACGACAGACACTAAAAGTATTGATGACACAAGTTGGTCACCAGAAGAATGTAGTTATTAAATACTATATTGTTTTAAGCACACGTTTTGGAGATAATATCATATAATATTGAGGTATCTGCCCATATTATATTCCTACAAATTCTCTAACATGTGTCTAATAAGTCAGTGACTGTGGTATAATATCAGTGGAAGCTAAATATCTCTAAGCTATAATTATTCAAACAAAATCAATCTAAATTAAATTACTCCAAATCTAAATTGAATTCAATCTGAAACAAGCTAATTTATATCCAAAGGTCACACACAATTATTTATATATAAGGTAAGGTTATAAGGGTTGATAATATTCCAGGAATTAACTCACCAAAAGTTCCACGTGGCAATGAGACAAAGGAAAACGTTTACCCAATATGGCGGACGACGGGGAAACCAGAGACCGGCTCGAAAGCACAAATCAGGGAAGATAAACGAATGATTATATGAGAATGGACATGAATAATATGCTTAGCTGTCTGTCATGGCGTCGATGAGAGCGTCGTGATTGTGTAGATGTGTGTATTGCTGGCAGTTATTGTGATTAGAGGCACGAAAGCGCAATCAACGGAAGGCGGAAATTACATGTTTACTGGGTGGTGTTCGTGAAGGCTCTGAGCTTCTTTCAGCCCTTCACTTTGCTGCCTCGGCAAACGCCAGGCGTCCAAATTATCGTACCGTATCTATGTTGCTCAGTACGATAAATTTAATCAATATATACGATAAATTCATATATACTACATTAGACCATGTCAATATTGCTTAATAGCATATTAGGCCTTGTATAATCTTAACTTACATATAATCTTATAATTCACGATCTAATCGTCCTAATCGTCCTACCGTCCTACCGTCTAATCTAATCGTCCTAATCGTCCTACCGTCGGAACGACCGTTAGACTGTCGTATACCTAGTGACGTCACAGAGACGTACCTTAGCACATTAATTGTCTTACACTATCGTATTACACGATAGTGACAAACAAGAGAAATAGTTAGTTAGTTTCTTTGTTATCGTAAACATCGTTCACAAGGTAACATGGCTATATTAAGAGGGGGTCCATCTAAATGCTTGTGGGATAATAAGACGATTCACCTCATTCAGGTGTCGAATGTTTTCTGGGCGAGCGACAGTTAGCCTGTATTTTAGAAGACAACAGCCTTCGCCCGGGACAATATTATATCGAACAATGTACATAATAAGTTTGAAGTGTGTGGATGGTCATTTATTTTATTGTATTTGCTGTATTTGTATTTTATTTTATTTTATTTTTTACTTTGAAGTAAGTTTGGAAAGGCGTGTTTGTTAGCCTAGGGGACAAACTAAAATACAATGCTCTAAAATGGCAAGAGCAAGCAAAAACATCAATAATAATTACCCAAAATGTCATAATAACCCACAAGACACGGACCAGATAGTGTTAATCAGGAGATAATGCTAAACAATAGTATTTGTGAATGACCGTCCACGCTACTATACCCCAGGCGGCGGGATGTAATTCTTCAAAATATGAATTTCATTAAACTGCTATTTTTCTTGAGCCGACTTGATAATGTAGTTGCGAATAATGCTTATGATTTGAATATGAATGTAATTATATATATATAATACTTTTAGCAGGTTTGGGTGAGATTTGTGGTATGCACGTATTTAAAAAATAAGTACTAAATGTGTGATACAATGAGCAAAACTAGAGTAAAGTGTGTTCCATATTCTACCCAGTGTCTATAGCTTAACTTTTCTGACACATGCATTAGCAATTCGCAGCATCTGTAATTTTGGAAGAGCTGCTCTGTCAGATGGATGAGGCAGTCAGTCAGTCAGTAGCCAGTCCTTACTCCCACAAGGGGAGGATCAGTAAAGGACACGAGAATGTAAACAGAGGTGACAGGAGAAGAACACATAACAGTTCGCCCACAAAAAGCAAGCACACAAGCATTCAGAAGCACCAATCACTCACCAGCCCCCGAAGTCAATGGCTTCACCTCCGATGTTATACTTCCGGACAAGGTCTCTTCACATCAAGATCTGGGATAACGATGGATTAGAGCTTCGTTAGATCTTTATATTACGACACTTCCTTTCCAGTTCCAAATATAATACTGTTGTTACTGTACCAGCAAAGTACAGTATATATAATATTTTGGACAAACTCATATACTGGAATGGATATTTTGTTTTCATCAAATTACTTTTGTGAAACCAAAATTAGAACAGTTTATTCCATAATGAATGTTTAAAACAGATGTATGTACACTGATAAGTACCTACCCAAGAAAATACATATTAAAATCCTTTCAGACATACAAGAGTCGAACACCAAGTGTAGGCGAGTAGACGATCGCCGACACTCGGCAATACAATCGTGGAAGTGCGTGGGAACTCTCAGACAACTCCACAACGATCGCCATAACTCGCCTACGCTCGACTAAATTCGGCCGGGCGAACACATTTTTGCCCATGATAAAAAATATTGTGTGGCATGTGCGGACTCGTCTTATCGGTAGTAATCGTAACTAATCGGACACAATCGTAAATCATTCGCTATCACTTGCCAACACTCGCTAACATTTGGTATAATCATCAAAATCAGTAAAATCTGCAAAAGCGGCGACACAGGCGACGATGACTGTATGGGACAGGCGATATAAAGTATATAACCATACATGTCTATTGAACATTATTTTGCATGTCACTTACCATTAAAGAACATTAACCTTGTTATGTGTATACTCAAGCTAAAGAATAAGTACCCATTAATTATTTAGCATTACTAAGGTATTTTAAGGAGGATGAGGAAGAGAAACAACTGCCTCGGAGTCCTCAGGGGGGGGGGGGGGGGGAGAGAGAGGACCAGAAATGCCCCCATTGGTCTGATCCTTGGCAATGACTCCCCAAAATGCTCTGGGCCACTACCTTCTACTCTTACTATTAACTTCTGCAACATTCGTGGCTTTTCCTCTAACTTCCACTCTTTGGAACACCACCTCTCCTATGCCAGCCGTGATCTTGTCTTGTCAGGGGGACCTGGAGAGGGCTGCTCTCGGGCAACATGCTATGCGAGGGTTGTGCAGGGGAATTAGGAGCAAGGGATAGGATGAGTGAGGTAATCCTATTTCTAAATTAATCAAGAGTGGGGCTATTAACTATGTGAGAAGGGAGCTGATTCCACTCTAGGATGCTGCAGGAAAAGGTGAATGTCTGAATATGCCCGTGCTTGCCTGATATGTGTGGTACCGGTATTTTAAGTTGTGGCTTTGTCACGTAAACGGTATGTTTGTAGGGTGTAAATATAAATGTTTGTCTATGTCCACTAAATTGTTTGTGATTTTGTATAACATTTGTTGTCGGTGTATTTGTCTTCTTGTTACAAGGGGGTCTAGTTTAATGTCTTGTTTGAGCAAAGTGACTGATGTAATATGTGAGTGTGTGGATCCCAGACGGTGTCGCAGTATTCTAAGTGTGGCCGAACTAATGATCTTCTCTTCTCACCGAAACTCAGGTGTCTGGGAATGCTGACAGTAAACCCTGCTCTGTATCTTTCTATTATCTCTATCCTCAGTTTAAAGCCAAAGGTGGATGTTGGGTATATGTGCGCACAATCTCTCTTTCTCTCGTGCTCCCAACTTTGACTCTTCTGAATTCTCGACTCTCTGGATAAAGCTTTCTTGTCACTATCAAACTAAATATGTCTGCGCTGTTTATATCTCCCCTAATTCTACTGACAATCCAAAATGTTTTGACTATCTAACTTTTAAAGTGGAACACATTCTATCCATCTCTCCTTTCGCAGAAATCTCCATCCTAGATTTCAACGTTCACCACCACCAGTGGCTCTCCTCTTTCCACTGACCAACCTGGTAAACAAACCTACATCTTTGCTATCCTAATTAACCTAGAGCAGATAGTCCGGCAACCCACCCGTATCCCGTATCGCTACGGAGATCGGCCCAACATACCTGACTTATTTCCCACTTCAAACTCTTTTGTTTAGACTGTAAATCTTTTCTCTCCTTTAGGCTCCTCCTACCTTAAACTTATCTGTGTCACCTCTCCTATGTCTCCTGTACGGCCACCCGATCCTCCCAGCCTGCGGCGCTTGTGTCTTTTGCTTCCGTGGCCGGAGACCCTCGGAGAGTGCTGAATGCATTACCAAGATAATCCGCCTGTGCATGGAAGCATACATTCCATTTGTTTTCTCTCAGACTAATGCAAATTGTGTTCGATTTACTCACGCTTGTTCTACTGCTGTCCACATTAAAGAGGATACATTCAAACGGCACCGTCGCCCACACACTTAAGAATCTCATACTTCCTATGTTTTTGCCCGGAATCAAACCAAATCTGTTCTTCGAATCGCCAAACATTTTTTCATTAATAATAAGTGCACTGAACTATCCAACTCTAGCTCTTCCCAAGCCTTCTGCCATCTAGCCAAAAACTCTTCAACAAATTTTCTTCTTTGTCTTTCCCTCCTTTTTTCCACTCTGACGGCACTACCGTCACTTCTTCCTCCGACAAAGCTGAACTCTTCGCTAACACTTTCGCTAAAAAATCCACTTTGGAAGATTCCGGTGCTATTCCTCCCTCTCCACCCACCTTTCTCCTACTTATGCCTAACATCGTAATCTCTTTCAAGAATGTACTTTCCACCCTCTCTGGGTTTAACACTAAGAAGGCGTACAGACCGGACGGTGTTCCTCCTGTTGTACCAAAAAACTGTGCTTCCGTGCTGACTCCCTGCCTAGGCAAACTCTTCTGTCTATGTCTCCCCTCTAACGTTTTCCCTTCTTCCTGGAAATTCGCTCTCATTCAACCTGTCCCACAAAAGGGTGACCGCTCTCAACCCTCCATGTATCGTCCAATTGCTCTCATTTCTTGCATCTCTAAATTTTGAAACTATTCTTACCTCAAAATGTCTTGAGCATTTATCTTCCGATAACCTAGTCTCAGACCGCCTGGACCCCAAGCGATAAAATAAAAAAGTACACTTCAGGACCAGCCACTTTTCAATTTTTGTTTCTCCTGAAAACACATGGGATGGGTTAGTAATGAAGGAAAAATCACTCACCTAGGTCATTTGGGGGTCCTGAGGGGCGGAGGAAAGTCACAATTATCATTGGGTGATGGGGAGGTAGTATACTGGCCTATCAATCCCGCACACGCCCACACGCACGCAGCTGGACTTGGGTGGTTGCCAACCATCGGTATTGTTCCGTGGGATCTAGCTAGGGAGCCAAAGGCCATTTTTTGACGAAAACTGACACGGCATGTTGTAAAAGGTTGTGGGGTATTTTTGGAAAGGAGAGACCTTCAGGAACATCATCCAGGTGCACAACCTTGCAAATGAACTGCTGGACTTGAATAGTAGGCCTTTCAATAGGGTACCCAAAAATGCGTGAATTTTCGAAAATGTGCAGTTCCAATTTATATGATGTCGGGTTATCATGTTATCATCACATGTTATCACATGTTATAACATGTTATAACATGTTGTCACATGTTATCATGTTATCATCACAGCGCTCTTATGGATGGAGCATTTGTAGCTCGACGATCCAATGGTCAACACAATGCTGTCCCGCTCGACATGCTTTTGGAGCAGACCTACAATGCCGATGCTAAAGAGAGCAGTGGTCTGTCCGGAATCACCCAAATGAAAGTAACCAGAACAAAATGGATTTGTGTTAAGGCTCTAACCGCATCAGTCAGCTCGAAGTTCAAGGAAATGATGGGACTCGATGCAGGTGCACAAAATCCACACCACGAGGCAGGTCAGACTGCAACGACAAGAGATCTGGAAATGATCAATAACATCATGGCTGCAATCGAAGAGAACCCGTTCTGCAACGAAACAGATGAACTTATTAACATAAGCACAGGTGAGGTAGCTCAACATGATGTCCAGAAGGACCTTGGGAGGATCAAGCTGATTGGAGTCGAAGCACTGAACAAGTCGCTGAACAGCCCTGCATCAAAGACATCAACTGTCCGCTTGAAGACATTTGAGATGCAGAACAAATCAAAGACTCTTAAAAAACAAGCAAAAAATCAACAGGATGACGAAGTCCGAGCTCTACTGCGGATGACTCAAGTTGTAGCTAGTGGTAGCATGCTCGACATTCTGAATTTTGTTGGCGAGCACGAATGCAGCAACACACCAAAAGCCCTCTTCAGTGAAGGAACAACAATGAGGACAGGTACCAAGTCCCTGCTTGTGAAAGCCATAAAGGAAACCACTAAAGTTGAGTGTAGATAAACTTCCTTCCCCTCAGAATGGATCAAAGACTGCTGTCTTTGTTGATGCCATGTATATGATCCATTGCCAGCCATTTAAGAAAGACACCAAGTTCGAGGACATTGCTGACCGTTATCTAGTCGGCATGGTAAATAATGTACCACCTGGCACAGCAAGCATTCACTTCTGTTGTGATCGTTACAAGTCGCCAAGTCTGAAGCTACAAACACGAAGTCACAGAACAGGAAAACCATCAAAAACATTCACAGTAGCTGATCACTTTACAGCTCCAGAACCAACCGAGTTCTTCAAGAACCCAGACAACAAGGCCCGCCTCCTGAGCTATCTTTGCAAAAAATGGAGCGAATCCGACAGTACCCACTTGACACTAGGGTCACTTCAGCTCTACCTCGGTGGGGGATTTGATGAGGAGACAAAGTCGGTCCTAATCTCAGCTCAATCACAAGTACCAGTGCCAGAGTTGGAATCTACTCAGGAGGAGGCCGATACCAGGCTGATATTACACATTGTACATAGTGTTCGTACAGAAGGAGTAAACAGGGTTATAGTGCATGCCAATGACACTGATGTGATTGTCCTGTGTATCTACTATGCCGCTACACATCTTCAGGACCTACCTGAGTTCTGGGTACGAGTCTCTCCAAAAGAATACCTACCAGTGCACAGTCTCGCAAAAGTCCTTGGAGTCAACCAGTGCAAGGCATTACCGATAATTCACAGTCTCAGTGGCAGGGATACAACCAGTTTTCCGTACTTCACAAGTAAGAAGGCTTGGTTCATTTCAAGTCGGGAATGTCCCACTGGGTCCCTAGGCGAATTTGCGGAAGATGATGATCACAGAGAGATGGCCGATGAAATCTGTAGTCAAGCAAGAGATCTGACAATCCCTGTTTATTCCAAGAAGTATGCCATGCAAGGTTGTACATTGAGTGAAGTATGAGCCAACAAATTTCTCAACAATAAATCCACACTATTGAAAATGCTACCCCCGACCGAAGGGTCATTTGTTCCACATCTGAGGCGGGCAATGTACGCAACTATGATCGACAAGAGTGCTCACATCCCAAAGCCAAACTTGCCACCCCCAACTGAGTATGGGTGGGAGCTGATAAATGGAGACTACGTTCCAGTTTTGAGTGTAACCTCGCTATGGCCAGAGCAGCTTTGAAGATCTATCTCCTGCAACTGTTTGAAAGGATGCAACAGAAACTGCTCATGTGCAAAAAACAGGTGCCTTGCTACATCGGCTGCAAATGCACAGGCTCCGCAGACAGGTGTTCACACAACAAGTGTCTAGAAGAGGTCAATGTGTCTGATTCTGAGAACTAAGATATGTTTTGGTCCTTTGAAACTTTAGCACTTTTACACAAACATCGCCCTCAGCGGTGGTCGATTCTACACCATTCTACACCCACTTCTGAAAGCTGATATGATGTGGAAGTGTACCCACCATTTGGTGTTCCTCTCAGCCTATTTGAACCTTTTCATGACATTCAGAACTTAGTTGTTATCATTAAGCAGACAATGGAGAATTCATAGCAGGGGAGACATTGTTTACTTTTCCGAAAAAAAATACTTTTAATTTTGTGTGATATAAATAGTGTCAAACACTGTCATAATATGTTCCTCAGTTATATTGTAAACAATTTATAATATTGATCATTTGCGCAGCACGTTTCTGAAGTTGGGGTGACCGATTTTTCTAGTTTGGAAATACATTACACTACAAATTGGAAGAATATATATAAAAATGCCACCATATAAATATATAAACAAATATATACACAAAAAATGTCACTCAGCAACAACTCCAATCATTGTGATAGGAAAATATCATAATTTTTGTTTGAAATTTTTGGTGCATATGCGTGGCTTCGAACAAACATTGATTCCATCACTCCAGTAGTTGATCCGCATGGTTGTGCAGTCAGATGTTATTGTATAAGGGTAGTAGAAACCAAAAAACACCCACAACCTTATACAACAGCCCATGTCCGTCAAACCCCTCTGGCTCCCTAGCTAATCCTAAATTAGTTCCCATACAAAGCTGAATAGGTGCCATACGACAAGAGTATTTAAGGCGGTCACATACGTTGCGTCGCTGCTACTAATGGTTACATACAAAGGCGACGCATAACGTGCATCCCTGGGATCGGAGGAGTCAAGAGAATGAGCTAATTCTACATATATATTGCATTATGCTCAATCTTTGATTTGTTTCATAGTATATAGAAACTGAAGTAACTCCGTAAAATCATTTGTTTCATGTAGTTCCGGACAAAGTTTATTTATTGTTAACGTTAGTTTTATTGATTCATAACGTATGTTCCGTATTAGGACTTGTTTCATTACGGTACGGACAACATTCAGTATTAGTTCAAATAGGGTTGATCGGGTATTTTGTATGAACCCTTACCGTCTTGAATAAGGGACAGTCTCATTAAGTTTGGCATTTGTTGTACAATGTTAATACTTTAGATTATCGATCATTTACCTGGCGTTTGTTTATATTAACTCCCATATGTAAGGAGTTTGAAGCAGTTCTTTAACAGGAAAAAGTATTATATTATATTCAGTATAATTAGATAACATATATTTTGTTTTATTAGTCTGTGCTTCATAGTCGGATTCATGACTTTGTTTGGGAAAATATGGTTGTCTCCTATTAATTAAATATGGTTGTCTCCTATTAATTAAATATGGTTGTCTCCTATTAATTAAATATGGTTGTCTCCTATTAATTAAATATGGTTGTCTCCTATTAATTAAATATGGTTGTCTCCTATTAATTAAATATGGTTGTCTCCTATTAATTAAATATGGTTGTCTCCTATTAATTAAATATGGTTGTCTCCTATTAATTAAATATGGTTGTCTCCTATTAATTAAATATGGTTGTCTCCTATTAATTAAATATGGTTGTCTCCTATTAATTAAATATGGTTGTCTCCTATTAATTAAATATGGTTGTCTCCTATTAATTAAATATGGTTGTCTCCTATTAATTAAATATGGTTGTCTCCTATTAATTAAATAATGTGAAGCGTTTCATAAACAGGTTGTTTTGCTTCATGGTTCATTAGGAGTAATTCTTTGTTATATTATGTATGTTGGTTTGAACGTTAATATTTCACCTACAATGGGCAATTCCAGTCTATTTCGTAATTCTTTAATAAATCCAAGGTGATTTAGGAGAGAGGATGGAGAGAGGTAGGAAGATTGTATTCAGCTATCAGAGAGTACGGTAACAGAGGGCCCTTACTATGAAGAGAGCAACAGGACGCCAGAGACCCTGGAAGAGAAGACCAGTTAATTTATATACACCGAAGACCCTGGGAGAGATTATCAGTGTGAACCAGAGACCTGGGAAGAAGTTAAAGAAAGTGAACGATATTACTATAATGTAAATAGTGTAAATAAAATATATTTGACCAAAGTTTTCTATCACCCTTCTTGTGTTGCACTTGCTCCCTTGACAGGAGGGCCACTTTACTGGTAATCTTGTTTCTTATATTACTAACTCTTGGTCATCCTCCATTCGGAACTTCAGTGAAACTTTTTCTGTTGCGCTAGACATGTCAAAGGCCTTCGATGGAGTCTCATTTAAAAACTACCTTCCTTCGGTTTCTATCCCTCCATCTGTGCCTTTGTCTCTAATTTCCTTTCCAATCCATAGCTGTGGTTGTGAACGGCTACCGTTCAACTCCTCAACCTTTCAACTCCGGTGTTCTTCAGGGTTCTGTCCTATCTCCAATTATCTTCCTATTATTCATTAACAAACTTCTGAGCTGCACCTCAACCCCATTCACTCTTATGCTGATGACTCTACATCACAATTCACCTAGCCTTCCTCCACATCATTCACAGCAGAAACTCCAAAGCTTACATGAGGAGGCCATAAAGTATATATCTTCTGATCTCTCTACTATCTCTAATTTGGGCAGAGAAAACTGTTACTTTCAATGCTTCTAAAACTCAATTTCTCCATCTGTCTTCTTGTTGCCCCCTCTCGGAAAACTATGACCTACTCTTCAACAACATACAAATTAACCCTTCATCTTCTCTTAATATTCTCGTTGTCTCTTTTTTTTCTCTGATCTCTCTTGGATAGATCATATTACCACTCTTGTTAAAACAGCTTTCCAGAAGCTGGATGTGCACCTCCGGGGGTTCTTTACCCATTCGCAGCTTCTTGCTTTGGACAGAGGCACAGTGCGTCCATGTATTGAATATTGTTCACACGTGTGGGGAGGATCCTCTCACACAGCACTTCTAGACAAAGTAGAAAAGAAAGCCTTCCGTCTCATTAACTCACGTCCACTTACCAATTATCTGCAGTCTCTTTTCTCCGCAATGCTGTATCTCTCACTATTCTACAGCTATTACAATAATCAGTCCTCTTCAGAGCTCTCTCAGTGTATACCAGCCCCTCTTCGTAGAGCACGTAGCACCCGTCTTGCAACACAATCGTACCGTTACTCTGTGCAATTCTCCAACCCAAGAGTGAAACGTTATTCTCAATGTCTTCTGTTCAACAGCTGAGTTCTGGAACACTCTCTCAGAATCAGTCTCTTCCTTTTCCTATGACTTAAACTGCTTGAAACTCAGTGTGCCCAAGCATTTTGGCTCGAACATAAATAATTGCGAGGAAAATAATAAACTTAAGGACGGAAGACTGTGAAGAGAAGATAAAAATAACTGAAAATAAGAACAAGTGATAAAGAAGGAGGAAGAGGAGGAAGAGGAGGGGGAGGAAGGAAAAATCAGATGCAGTGTGCTTCTGTTTTGTGCTGTCATGTGTGTTTTGTTATGGTGCGTACGTTTCTATAAACCCGTTCATGATGTGGTCCATTAAGGCTACTTATTTCGGTTTATATATCAATCCAAACACTTTTATATAATTTACTTTCCTATTACTAGTTAGCATAAAGTAAGTAGAGGCTATGCTCATTAATATTAAGCTGTAAATAATATATTGATGTCGGACAGTACGCAACAAAAGTTTACAGTGCCATACGTTCGTCGAGAAATCCGAATGTTTACACATTGACCATATGTGTTTAAAATGTATTATAACAGTGTAATACTTGATGTGGCAATATTTTTGTATCCGGTTTTTTGCATTACCTTCATGGTCTATATACTTAATAATAGTTATAAATAGTTATGACTTATGAGTCATTCAAGATGTCCGCAAAATATCCGAATCCATGGATGCGGATGCATATACGGATGTTAACACTCAACGAGCGGCTAGTTTTGTAACCTACTACCTGGCAAGCGGGTAGTTTTACCGTAAACGAGCTTCATTCCATGCTCTTTTTCATACATAAAGAAGAGCCAGAGCGTAATACAATTATGTATCCGTGAAAGGGCGATAATTGAGCTTTCCAATGACACCTGAACCATCCTTGTACGATCGCCACCGGTAAAAAAGAAGACTAACCGCGAGAAGATGTACTGCACTCAGCATTCCCCCTCCACCCCCGAGAAGTCTTCAGTCACTATTACATTAATATATGTGACCCCCAAAAAGAATTAACCCTTAAAGAGCAGTGCCCTGCTATAGCTGGGCACCAATTTGCAGCAAGTTAGGAGCATTATTATGGCTTTTAACACCTTACGAGCGGCCTATGCGGTTTATTTATTCCAGCTTTATTTAACTCTACTTATGTGGTGAGCCGCTAATTAAGGGTTAAAGGGTTAAAATTGAGTGCAAGTGGCCGGGAGTGCAGCGGGCCACACGTCCGATTCCCAGGGCCTACCACCGCCCACTGACTCACCCTCCCTGTGTTCTCGAGAGGCCGGCAGTGTAGCCAGTAGTGAGCGTAGCTGGAAAAATATACCGCTATACGCTAAACTCCCATGTTACTGGTACCACTGTATGAGAACCACGAGTGCTACGTAGCTCGTTCTGGTCTCATTTTGAAGCTTTTAGCGCCTAGTCTTTTGCTGAATACATTTCTTTTCATGCAGATATTTGATTTATCATTCAGGAGGGCCTGAATATGCCCAAAATAGCCCAAAACCCCCCGCTAGACGAGGGTTAATGTTAGTGCAAAAATACTATGTCTCATCTCTGTCTTTCAGAGACCCATCTTGTTTAACCTCTAAACTGTGACTATCCTTTAGAAAGTCCTATATGGGGGGCTGCGAGTCCTATATGGGGGCCTGCGAGTCCTATATGGGGGGCTGCGAGTCCTATATGGGGGCTGCGAGTCCTATATGGGGGGCTGCGAGTCCTATATGGGGGGCTGCGAGTCCTATATGGGGGGCTGCGAGTATCATTTCCATGGACACAAACTTTACAGGCTAATAAAATTTGTCTAAGATTATTAATAATAATAGCAACTAATGGCTTATTTATGTACGCACAGTGCACCTTTTATGTACGCACAGTGCACCTTTTATGTACGCACAGTGCACCTTTTATGTACGCACAGTGCACCTTTTATTAGCATACAGCATGTGCATTAACACGAGCATGTGCGCTATTGCATGTCTGTAAGTAAGAACGTTAAAAAAACAGGTTACCTGCTCACAGGTTACCAGCGCTGACCTGCATCAACAGATAACCACACTATCGAGCAGGGACGCACACAGTAGAAAAATGTTCAAGCTCGTCAGCACGTGTTATCTGCTGCTGGCAAGTTTACCAGAATTTAAAGACCATGCTTGCCTGCACACCCTGGGCAAGTGGACATTAAGTAGAGCAAGTTGTGTGCAGGTTGTAACCTATCATTAGAAATTATAAAAATGGACGTAAAAAATCTGATTGGATGCAAATATCAGAGACCCGCAGTGTGGGGATAAAAACACAAAATGCATTCGAGCAGACAAATTGTGGGCAGATGCTGGAGTAAAATCAACAGTGAAATGAAATATGATGGTAAACAAGTATAATTTGTATTAATTGATTTATGTATGTATTTTCTGTTATTGAATACTAGAAATCACACATATTCTGTGTCCAAATATATGGAATACACTGGATCACAGTTGGCAGAATCGCTGATGAACCTGTTCCTTCTATGTCTACCTACCTGCTCTTACTGCCAGAGCAGATCTGTGCTGGTAACCTGTGACTCTGAGCAGGAAACCTGCTTTCCTTATGTTAGTTGGTCACGGACGAGTTTAGGAAAAATGAATTACCTTGTTGCTTTGATATTTGATATTGACCTTTGCCCATGGTCTTTGATTTTACCTATTAGAAATATGTACGTGAAATGGTATCAATATGTTTTGTGTGTATGAAGAAACAAACACAGCGAGTTTATAGAATTTTGAAAATCTTTCTAATTTATTACAAAAGTTGACCCTTCACCTTGACCTGTGACCACGGCCTGTATGTAGGATTACATTTATTGTTTGTTTGACCGTTCTAATGGCACATTAAATATATGTGTTAATATGGTTATGACTCAACAGATTTTAGAAGAACAGTTGACCTGTATCTTTATCTAGAAGTTTATATATATATATATATATATATATATATATATATATATAATGTTAAATTAGTAGAGAAAATAATTATTTGACCTTATATTTGATCTTGACTAGTGATCTTGACCTTTCAGTAAATTTTGTTCTTGCATGTCCTTGGCTTAGATGGTATTCCAAATGTGCATGCCAGGTTTTGTGAGAATATTAGCCAGTATTAGAAATGTGAATACCAATCATATGTTAAGCTTTGACCTTAACCTTTGACCTTAACCTTTGAAATATATATTAAACATTTAGTCAACATGATAACAGTTTATTTAGCAACTACTGTAATATTGTGAAAACTGAAGTTTGAGCAAAAACTTTGAAGTGGTAAATTTTACTATACCTTGACTTATGACCTTTTTAAACAAGGAAAATAAACATATGTTTGACTAGCTGTAGCATTGGCCTAATTTGATGAACATACATCAAACGGTTGACGTGGAATTTCCAGACTGACAGACAGACGGACTATGGACGACAGCCAAACTGCCTGGTGGTGCACAGCGGGGTCTGTGTGTACGATACCACTGCTTACGCAGAGTTGATAACAATGCGAAATTAAACCCATCTCCCTCAGCACAGCTTGTCGACTGCAATGTTATCATAAACTTAGACATGAGAAGAAATTTGAACAAAGTAATGTAAAATGACAAACCGTGTCTGAATACAAAATAATGTTAATATAATTTGATTGGATTTGTGTTTAAAGGATGAACAAATATAATGATATAACAAGTGTCAATTATGTTGTGTGCATATTAAATATTATATTATGTGTGATATAACAAGTGTCAATTATGTTGAGTGCATATTAAATATTATATTATGTGTGATATATAAACAAACAAAAGAGAGCATTATAGCCAAAAACAATGGAGAACTGTAAAGCAAGCCTGGTTTATGTGTGATATATAAACAAACAAAAGAGAGCATGATAGCCAAAAACAATGGAGAACTGTAAAGCAAGCCTGGTTTATGTGTGATATATAAACAAACAAAAGAGAGCATTATAGCCAAAAACAATGGAGAACTGTAAAGCAAGCCTGGTTTATGTGTGATATATAAACAAACAAAAGAGAGCATTATAGCCAAAAACAATGGAGAACTGTAAAGCAAGCCTGGTTTATGTGTGATATATAAACAAACAAAAGAGAGCATTATAGCCAAAAACAATGGAGAACTGTAAAGCAAGCCTGGTCTCTTCTTCTTGCCTGCCCCAAATTGGAACACTTATAAAACTACAATCTGGACTGGTGGGAAGAGGATGTAGCGCGGCCGTAATTGCATTCCTCCTCGCTTAATAACTTTTATTTTTCTTAAGGAATTGCAACTAGCACTGGCGTTTCATCTATGTTACTTTTAATACCCCTGCAACGCTACCCAGCTTGTTAAATCTCCGCTTCCATGAAAATCGTAGAGGGTAGCAAACAATTTACCTTAAGATTTCTAGTGTTAAAAGATATATTACTATATCGAAAAGCTTTACCAATCAAAGAGAGGGAGGCGCTTACAAAAGAAGTCTTTTGTACAAGGAATATACACAATATTGCTCGAGTGAGTAGTACAACAAAATTTATAGGGTAATAGTACTCTGAATAACCGTTGAAGAATCGTATACACATATATACTTTAATTAATTTCATTGGGGGTGTGGTGGTGAGATTAATAACAATAAAACTATATGTATGAATATTAGTATAGCTTTCATTGTTGTAACAAACACAAACTCGATTATTTCCATTAGATATTCTGGCTTGGTGAACAATTTGGAGTTCCTAGTAGTACATTTTGAACACATTTAATATTTGCACATTCTCATAAGTGGTATAATTCCCTTGTTTTTGGATCTTTCTAAAAAGTTCAATATCGAACTATCAATAATAGTTAGTTTAGTTAGATATTTTGGTTACACTCACCAATGAAATATGATGACTTACTCTTAGATATATACTTAACTCTCGAAAACAATTATTAGCAAAACCCATACGGGCCTGAACTTCACTCCGAGTCAATCAACTGTAGGAGCAGACATGATAATTATTTCCGTCAATTACACTACCTAACACAATTACACTACCTAACACAATTACACTACCTAACACAATTACACTACCTAACACAATTACACTACCTAACACAATTACACTACCTAACACAATTTACTGTCAACCTAGTTTCCTATTCCAATATGAAAGGGACTGAAAATAGCACAAGCAAACACTTACTCATCGAAAATTACCGAAAAATGCGCTTGTGTAACCCCACCTATATAGTTGGCGATGATACTACTTTATAAACGTCAATTCCATCACCAATTGATCAACACGAAATTGCTACTGTTCTGAATAGGGATTTAACCAAAATTACATCATGGTATGAAACTTAATGCTAGTAAAACACATTCCAGTATCATCAGCAGATCTCGTACCTTGGATCCTCTCCATCCTTATCTACAAGTTTCTGGCGAGCAAATTGAGAATGTGGATACTCTGCGTTTGCTAGGAGTTACTCTTGATCCCAAACTTACTTTTGAAAAACATATTCGTTCTTTCTTCCCTTCCATTTCCCAGAAAATTGGTCTGCTTCGCAAGTGTTCTAAAACGTTTGCTTGTGACGCCACAGTTATCAAGCCTTTTTATGTTTTTTATTTTGCCACAGTTCGTGTACTGCTCAGCTGACTGCCATCTCAAGTTGCTTGACAGGTCCCTGAATTATATCAGTTTTATTCTACCTCATTTGTTAATATGTAAAGTAGAATATTCAACCACAAATCATCTCTGAATCAAACATTAATTCTAATCACCAAAATTAAACACTAATTCAAAATATATATATCTCCAATTAAATTTAACATATAGGATTCTCCAATCCAACCTATATGATTTCTCCCAGTAAATTAAACATATATGATTTCTCCAATCACAAAATCTTAAAGCAAATGAGTGTATGTTTTCGACATACCTCTGGATAATTAATAGTCACAAATAATACCTAACTAACGTGTAAGAGGTCGCTCCCGGACGCAACTTAACACATAATAATATACAAGCCTTTGAAGTCTGTCCCGTCTCCCCACCACACTGCTCGTGTTCCCCAGCTAGAAATGTACTGCTTTTAACTATCAAATCTCCGGCTTATATATCATTTCTCGGACCAAGCTATCCAATCAGAAGGCAGGAAACAGGTGCCGAAACCAATAAAACAGGCTGCAGGTGTCAGCCATTCACGGACGAGAAGCAGGTGAACTAGGCCCCGTGAGTGGTTGGGGTAGTAGGGAGAAGGGGGCTCGTTCCGCCTCGTTCAGTTGTTTCCCCTCAAACTTGGCTGGTTTCTCTCTCTCTAGCTTCTCTGGTCACGTAAGCAAGGTGAGCCGTTGCCACGAGGCAACTGTAAAGTCACGTTCAACAGATTGGTCTGGCCACATGACATCCGGTCGGTACGGATGTTACACCTCCACCGCTAGAAAAGAGTTCAATAGGAGGAAAGTATATGACACATTTTCAGACTCTTCACAGACAATCTGCCAACACATTCTGGACCCCCTTCATATGTTTGACGTCTAAGGCGTACTCCTGCAGCAACAAGCTCCACCGTGTCCCTCTCTGATTCTTGTTTTTGAACTTGTGCAAAAACTTTAATGGGTGATGGTCAGTATATACAGTGATGGAACCAGGGGCAGATTGAACATAAACACCAAAGTATTGGAGGGACAACATCAATGCTAACAGCTCCTTTTCTATGACAGAGTAATTACGTTGAGCAGAATTTAACTTTTTACTAAAATAGCAAACAGGATGCAGTACATTACAGTCATCCTCCTGGAGTAACACTGCTCCGACCCCAGTATTACTTGCATCAACAGCTAGGGAGAAAGATCTGGTGAAATCAGGGGCACGGAGAACAGGATAGATAGAGAGAATGTATTTAGTAGCACTGAAAGCCTCCTCACAATCGGAGGACCACTCAAACTTCACATCCTTGCGGAGAAGATCTGTTAAAGGTGCTGTTAACCTTGAGAAATTTAAAATAAACCTCCTGTTGTACCCAATCATCCCTAAGTATCTTTGGATTTCTTGCTTATTGGTAGGTGTTGAGAAATTAGAAATTGACTCTACTTTAGCATGAGGACCTGACCCTGTCCTACTATATACCCAAGATATTGGACATCACTCTTAATGAAAGTGCACTTTTTTAAGTTCACTACAAGATTTGCTTCAGCAAGGTTAGCAAAAAGCAGTCTGATTTGTTTGAGATGTTCTTCCCATGTATGGGAAAAAAGAAGGATATCGTCAATGTACACCACACACCCAGGTACCCAGGCACCCAGGTACCCTGATTCATGAGGCGCTAAAAGGTAGCTGGAGCGTTTTTCAGGCCATAAGGCATTACTTCACAGCAGAAGGCTTGATTGTTTACCACAAAACATGAAATCTCCCTTGCTCTGGGTGTTAGAAGTACTTGCCAATATCCTTTCATAAGGTAAATTTTACTTATAAAACTTGCTGTGCCAATTAGTTGGTAATTCCCCCCAGGCTACTGAATTATATTTAAAGTTGGATAGACCACAAGACAAGTCAAAATCGATACCTTCAGGATCTGGGACAGTCTGCTGCGGGATCTGTGGGTAAGGACTACAAATATCACCCGCACCAGGATGTCCACAGGTCCTTATTACTGCCACAGTAGGAGAATCTGGAGGAGAGGAGTCAGGGGACCTATGATAGGGTTTTAACATATTTATGTGAAATACTTGCTTAGGCTTCCTCCTGTCTGGGGTAGCCACTAAGTAGTCAGTAACACTCACCCTTTTTAGTACTTTATATGGTCCTCTAAATTTTGCTGATAAAGGTTGGCCGAAAAGGGGAATGAGAACCAAGACCTCATCACTGGGCTAAAACTCTCTCACACGGGCTCTTTTATCGTACCATACTTTCATGGTATCTTTAGCTACTCTTAGATGTTGTGCTGCAAACTCGCACAAAGATCTCAGCCGGGTTTTGAACTCTGACACGTACCTGAGGAGATTTTGGTTCCCTTCCTGACCAACTAGGCTGTCCTGTAATAGCTGCAAAGGGCCACGTACCTGGTGACCGAAAACTAGTTCATTAGGTGAAAAACCCAGAGATTCAGTTGGAACCTCACTGGTGGCAAACAACAGAAAAGGTACCCCATTGTCCCAATCACCTCCAGTTACCTCACAATATTTTCTTAACATAGACTTTAGAGTTTGATGGTATCGTTCGAGGACCCCTTGACTCTCTGGGTGGTAGGAGCTGGACTTCACATACTCGATACCCAATTCCTTCAGGGATTGCTGAAATACATTGGAAGTGAAATTAGTACCTTGATCACTCTGCACCTCATGGGGGAAACCCATTCTGGTGAAGAATTTGAGCAGTTCCTTAATAACTGTTTGAGCTGAAGTATTTCTTAAAGGTATAGCTTCTGGGTATCGAGTTGCCATGTCCATTATAGTTAACACATATATATGTCCCTGGGATGTCTTTGGCAATGGGCCAACGATATCCACTACCACCCGAGTGAAAGGGTTGTCAAACACTGGTAAGGGCACCAGAGGGTGTGCAGGCACCTTTTGATTAGGTTTTCCTGTCATCTGGCAGGTGTGACACACTCTACAGAACTCTACTACATCTGCAAGAATTCCTGGCCAGTGAAAGTGGGCTCTAATGCGATCTAAGGTTTTCCTCACACATAGGTGCCCTGCTAAGAGTATACTATGGGTCATTTCTAGTATATCTCTACGGCAAGGTTTAGGAACTACTACCTGATGTACGTCCCATGCCCCGTCATCAATAGGTCTATGTGGCGGTCTCCACCTACGCCACAAAACTCCTTTCTTCATAATTATAGAAGCATTCACCCTTCTCCTTTTCACTCTCCTCTTCACTCACGGCACTGGCAGCTAACTCCTTACACTCCCTGTCATCTCGCTGCAACTCTACCAGGCCACTAGGACAATTAGGAGGGGTTTCATGATCATTCGGCTCAAGGTTAGCCATAAAGGTGTCAGACAGATCTACTTCAGTCTCCGCTTCAGGCACAGTTAGAGCATCATGCACTACTCTTACATCCCTTCTGTCTACCTTCACAGGTGGTACAATTATATCTGAGTGAACTGCTACTTGGGCCATAGATCGAGTGACGGCACACACTGGGAAAACCTTTGGCATCTCCTTCTCGAGCTCACTGGTTTGTGGCTCATCAACAGGGGAAAGTGACAAAATGGGGTCTGGTCGGACCCTCTCACCAGCCACATCATTCCCCAAAAGGAGTGTTACCCCAGGCACAGGGATGTCCTGAGGCCTACACAAAGCTATAAAGGCTTCACCCTTCAGCAAATCACACTCAATCTCACCATTCACCAAGTTAGCAGAAAACTGACCTCCAGCACCTCTCATTATTACTGGTTCGCCAGTTGGGCATTCAGAATAAGGATTCACCATGAGGGTGCTAGTAGAACCAGTATCTCTTAAGATTTTTACCTCATGTACACAACCATTTATTTTCACACATCCAGATGAAATAAAGGGACGGTAGCTATCCTGAACTGTTGGGGACACTAAGACAGGCTTAACCCTTGCGGGTTGTACCACACACGCTACTACACCATTTCCTGTCTGATTTAAGTTAGTAGCTAGGTACTCCTTCTGTCGGGAGTCCTGCATCAAAGGCACATTTGGGTGGTTTTGGTTATTTGGGGAGGCAGTTACTGCGGCTACTGTCGGCCCCGATCTCTCGGCTCTCTCCTTAGCCCAACACTGATAAGCTAAGTGGCCTCTCTTGCCACAATAGGTACACACTTTCGGGGATACATTCCCCTTGTAAGCATTATTATTATTGGTTTGGGTCCCACCTCTGTTACCATTACCAGGAGTCACATTCTTAGTTGGGGGAGCACTTTTAGTTTGGCTTACGTGGGGAGACGTTACAGGCTTTTGCGAGGGACTAGATTTATCAGATTTGTGATTGGAGAACTTATTATTATCATAGGGCTTTTTCCCACGAAATTTGTTGTTTAGAACATAAGTATCAGCCATGTCTGCAGCTTCGGCAAGAGTTTCTACCTTTTTCCCTCTCAAATGATAGGCTACTGATGATTCTACCTTCCATAGGAAGTTCTCAAGCAAGATTAACTCTTTCAGACCCTTAAACTCAGTGACATTCTTACTTGTTAGCCAGTTATTTAAAGCTTTGTTCATGGTCCTGGCAAACACCGTATGAGTTTCCTCAAATTTGTTATGAGTCTTTCTGAAAGTCTGTCTATATGCTTCAGGCAGCAGTTTGTAGGTTTTAAGAATGGCTGCTTTGAGACGGTCATAGTCTTGCCGAACCTCAGACTCTACTGATATGTAAGTTTCCCGACCTTGTCCTGTCAACACCGTTTGCAACATAAATGACCACTCATAAATACACTCATTTGCTTTAAGATTTTGTTATTGGAGAAATCATATATGTTTAATTTATTTGGAGAAATCATATATGTTTAATTTACTTGGAGAAATCATATAGGTTGGATTGGAGAATCCTATATGTTTAATTTAATTGGAGAGATATATATTTTGAATTACTGTTTAATTTTGGTGATTAGAATTAATGTTTGATTCAGAGATGATTTGTAATTGAATATTCTACTTTACATATTAACGATTAACTAACTTGATGTAAAACTATTGTCATTCATAATTAAGCCTTGTATAAGTTAAATACTTACCTGACTATTATTCTTTAATTTATACTTTAGTGAAATCAGAACGTATGCAAGACGATCCTGAAACTCTATCATAACTTTCATTGCTTATTATTTTGATTAATTGTAAAATACCTTATTTACGTTTATAAATATAATAATGTGACTTTATAATATTTCCTTACCATTTTTATTTAGTCAAATGTCTTTCAGTAATAAGAATAAATAAGATGAAATACTAATTATTATGTTCCTTCCAACAACCAACCATACTCCTAAAATCGATTAATGAAATTTACAAACACATGTGGCAGTCCGTGGATTCGAACCCAGGATGCTCACACCGAAAATCAACACCTTATATAAGGAGAATAATAATAATAAACTAAGAATAAAGAGATAATATAAATAGTAAACAATCTTTAGAGGGTTAACAAACTTAAATTAATTATATATAAAAGATCTTAATACTTTGCTGATAATCAAGATTAATTGGGATATTCTAGTGTCTTAAAACTTTGCTTACATACCGAACTTTTGTATTCGTAATTAATAGCCTCTTTCATATTAAAACATTCAATGTAACTTTAAATAGTTTACTGATTAAATATAATTGAAGTGTATCAGAGTATAAAGGATAACTGTCCCAACAACTGAGGGAAAGCAAGTGACGACAGAACTAACTTTAATATTTTACGTTCTTTTGGCCTTCAGCTGTTTTGCTACACTTTCACCTTAACTGTTCTGTCTTTATTTATTTAGTTAACAACTTCTAAATCAAGATACGTAACAGATTAACTGGCGACCTTGCCAGGATATGTTTTGTATAAGTTTCACTAAGTTTATATCATATCATAATCATGCCTGAAATTATTAATAAGGAAGATGTTAAGAATTTCATAGAATCGTCACCCGTTGCCGATGACATCGATCACTTGTCCAAGGCAGAGTTAATAGTACTAGCCTCGTATTTTGAGCTAACTGTCTCTGACATGTCAAAACCTGAAATAGCACAGATTATAAAGTCAGAATTATTTGGGATTCACGAGGGCGGTGAGCATAACGGAGCCGAGGGCGGTGAGCATAACTGAGCCGAGGGCGGTGAGCATAACGGAGACGAGAGCGGTGAGCATAACGGAGACGAGGGCGGTGAGCATAACGGAGCCGAGAGCGGTGAGCATAACGGAGACGAGGGCGGTGAGCATAACGGAGCCGAGGGCGGTGAGCATAACGGAGCCGAGGGCGGTGAGCATAACGGAGCCGAGGGCGGTGAGCATAACGGAGCCGAGGGCGGTGAGCATAACGGAGACGAGGGCGGTGAGCATAACGGAGACAAGGGCGGTGAGCATAACGGAGCCGAGGGCGGTGAGCCAAGTGGAGCGGCTGGTGGAGGACTCGGTAATGGGATACAGATGTGGTTTGGTGATGATTTGCCACAGGGATTTACCCCTGAGCAATATTTAGAATTAGCCAGATTAAATGCTGCCCAGGCAGACGCTCAGCTAGATCATCAATTTCGCATGGCCCAATTAGCTGCTCAACCAGAGTCCAAAACCAATGTGCTTGCTCCCCCTCCGGGATTAACCATGACTTCTTCCTCAACTCGTTGAGTGTTAATAGACGCCTTTCTTAAACCCAATGCAATACTATAAAAGTAGCTGGAACTATAAATAAGTGGTATTCAATAGGTTTATTCATAGACTACAGTAGATCTGGACTGGACACGAAAATGGAACTTTGCAGTAAGGGACCCAAAATCGGAGAACGAACTCCCAAGTTCGAACCTCGAAACAACGAAATTAACACATTTTCGCGGTTTCGAGGTTCGAACTTGGGGGTTCGTTCTCCGATTTTGGGTCCCTTACTGCAAAGTTCCATTTTCGTGTCTAGTCCAGATCTACTGTAGTCTACTGTAGTCTATGGTTGATTGAATATATATTTTATTCCTCCGTTTATTGGAGGTCCTTTTGGAACTTAAAGTAATATATTGACGGTAATTAAAAACATAAATATACACAGGCTGTAAGAGAGTAAGTATAATATATAATTTCATATATTTATTTCACCAACCCTCCAATTAACTTACAGATAAACTTAATTGATTAAGTCAATGAAATTCATTGAATACATGTAGTACTCCATGAACTTGAACCTAGAATACTCACCCCAAAATATCGCACACTAAGCATTATGCTATCAAGACAGTTAAAGGTTTATTCACAAGTCTACGATACATTATGCACTCTTGAAAACTGCATGTTAAGCTAAGTATGTACTATTGTGGACGTAAGTCCTGCTACACCTGCCTGCTAGAGAATCGCGAATTGTGTTGGTAACATTTCTGCCCCCCCCCCACCCCCACTCCATCCCCATCCTTCCACACTCTCTCAACCAATCCCCTCCTTTCCTCTGTCTTGCCTTCTTTCTTGCTTCACGCCTATATGCTCCTCCCCCTGGTTTGGTTTCCAGCAATCTCTCTCCCTTCTGTCTCTCTATTTTCCCTCTCATCGAACCATTGCATATTATGTAACTATGTTTTCAAAGCTTCTTCCTATAGCCTAATGAAATACCATATCGTTAAATTAACATTAAGTTACGTAGTTCATGTTCATATTAGCCATTATATAACAAACCTAGCATAATATAAAGATTAAGGAACCATTCGAAGGTGGAAGTAAATTATCATATATTATTATATCTTTTTCACCAGCGTCAGATACATTTGAGACTTAAATTTGCTTTTACATTTTCAATTCTCAATTCAGCTAAGATTATCTAAACCTATCTCAATGTCTTGAGTATGTATGGATTTCACTATTAAAGTTTATATAGTATTAAAAAATATTATTGACAAACATAAAATAGGTTCCTTGATTCAATTAATTGAATATTAAATGTTATATATATGGTTACGTGTGCATTCTCAATAGTTATCAATACCCTAGCTCCCTACCCCAGCAGAGTAGCAGAACTGACATTTTTTTTATTAGTTGATATTGGTTCAGGAGTAATTTATCGAGAGGACTTCCCTAAGTGGTTAAGGCCCCATTAATTGCTCTTTCCATTCACATATGCATAGCCTACGTGAGTTGCAGTTGGGATGTGTGTACATGCTTAGATTGATATGCAGGATTCGAAGTTGCATAATAAATCGTAGGCAGTGTCCACCAACCTTTAACTGTCTTCGTGGTGCGATGTATAAGGTGTTGATTTTCGGTGTGAGCATCCTGGGTTCGAATCCACGGACTGCCACATGTGTTTGTAAATTTCATTAATCGATTTTAGGAGTATGGTTGGTTGTTGGAAGGAACATAATAATTATTATCTGTATTGTTCCATTATACTGGATACGTTTTAGGATTTGAATTGATTACTAAATAATATAAAGTGCTATCTGAATCTTAAGACCCATAGAATTTATCACATGAAACACATTATTAACGTATAAATCACAAAGTAAATACAAGCGAGATAATGAAATCATAAATCCGAGAAGTTATAGTAATTTTATGAATAATGGGATAAGAGATATCCGAACCTTAAGAGCTATAGCATATCATATGGAACACATCAATAGTTATCATAGAGTAAACACAAGCAAGGGAAGAAAATGTCGTCACTGCCCATTATAACTGTGTAAATGTATGGCAGAGGTATGAAGTGTTGAACACGAAGCTAAAATATTTCGAGTTTGAATATTTCCTTGTCCGAAAGGAAGAGTATAGTCTTTGGTTTTCCTTGCAACATAAATAGAGGTTCACGACGTATTTTGACAGTTTATTGTGGCTCCCCTCAGACAATTTTATAGAGCTTATTAAGGACTTACAGGAATTAAAAGGGCAAATATTATCCCACTTACCCTTCTGCCTTTTGTATACCGGTACCCTATCTATGCAGAATATTGTCACTTAATAATATCAAGAAATCATGCATCGACAAACCTATATGAATTTAACCGAGTAAGCCCTCAAACTAAAATATATCCCATTGAACTGTGTGGGGCAACATGGTCAACAACTGGGAATCCGAGATGGAGCGGACCCGGCAGCAGCTTCCGGGTCTGGGAGGGGCTCACAGAGTCACAGGTAAACCATGCTTCATCTATGACCTGGAGTGCGTTCAGTATACCCAAACACGCCACCGGGATAGCTCTACTGAACGTGATCGCCTCTGATTCGACGAATCACGTTTGTGATTGTTTGCAATCAGACGGCGATCACGCTAACACTCCGTGGAGGTGACTAGCGAAGCAATCATAATAGTAAGACTAAATCTCACCTCGACATTATATGATCATAATTAAGCTTAATTAGCCTCCCTCCATGATATTTATGTGTCGTAATCTCAATTATAAGGTGGTTAGGTTAGGTTAGGTTTTGGTGGCACACCGATAAAAATCATAGTCATCATGACAATTTTGCTATATATAACAAAACAAGCAACTTGCAGGGCAATTTTCACAGATACTTTGTCTGCACTTCAGTGCGGTAAGAATAGCCTAGTCGGTTACGTCTTCGCTTTTAATTTCGTAAGAATACTCGCAAGGGTTCGAGCCTCGGTGAGTTATGTTTTTTTGGCTGTTTTTATTTCATTTGTATTGTTATATATTAGTAATGTTACTGTGCCAATGGTATATTTTAATGGGTTATAACTTGCTGTACAGGTTTTTGAGTGTTCGATTATTATGTGTTTTTTTATGCGGTACGTAATTCATTTGTATCGTTACTTATTGGTAATGTTACTATTGTATGGTGGAGGTGAATAGGGTTAATAATGGTATCGATTCTCCTATATAAAAGCTGCCACCATCGCAGGCTTACCCTGGGATTAATTAGATAACTCAAATTAATGTTAGGTTAGGTCAAAAGGGGAGGTGTGGTGGAGTGGTCATGCCACTGGATTGGTAATCCAATGGACCCGGGTTCAAATCCCGATATGTCCATGGGAATATATTATTGGGATTTAATTTGTGCTGTACCAAGAGTATCAGTGCATTACCACAAAGCCCACCGAAATGCCAAAAAATACCCTCATTGTTCCCTGATTAAATAACACTGTATGAACATTCCCATATTCAAAATATGTTACAGGGGGACAATGCCTAATGAGTTCACTGCTCAATAGGTGGCGTTCTAAGAGTGAGGGTCTGAGTCTGGAGGGTAAGACAGTGAATCACTTGAACGAAGCAACCAGCCGCTTCGGAGATGGAGCTGCTTCGAGCCATGAATGGATGCTTCACATGTCTCACTCCCCAGACTGGAACAAGATCTCACGGGCTTCACCGTGTTGAGCTGTGGAATGTACAGGCTCTCAGCCTATGCCCGAGGGGGAGTAGTTGAAATATAGAAGAAAAAAAAATGATACTTGAGAATAATTAACAATAGTATAATGAAAGATATCTTAAGACTCGTTCAGAAGTACACTAATATATTGATTGTATAAGTATTCCTAACAGTACGATTAAGTCAAGTATGGTGTACACTACAGTCTGTTATCACACACAGAGCTAACCTCTGACCCTTCGATGAGCATTGAGCGAGCCGGGGTCTCTACCTTTTCTGCTCTCGCTCTCTGGATACCCACCTTATATTATGTTGGGTTACGCCCCTCTTTATGACGTAAAACCACTCATTATCATTCACGTGTACATCACGACCAATCCTAATACCTGTCGATAATGACGTAATAAGGTGTGGTTTCCAACGTGACCTGTTCTGGGTAACTTTCCATCAGAGCGGTCACGCTGTAACCAACTCTATTGTGAGATCTTGGGAATGCTGACTAGTTTGCTGACGTCTACTTAATATCCAGTATGAAAAGAAACTAACAAAACTGTACTGAACGGGTTACATATCGTCACCAATATATTCTGGCAAATTCGGTTGGTCAATGCAACGATTGTCCGAATTTTGTATTTTTGTTATTCAAAGGTCAAGGTGAATGGGGAAGGTCACAGATTATGGTCACTATTTCTTTCTTATATATATTATAAATTTGATTTACAGCATATTCAAAATGCTACAAAATAGTGTTACGCTGACCTAATTATAGATAATAGTGTTACGCTGACCTAATTATAGATAATTATTCCAATGATTAAGATTCAATGCGATCATAAATGTAATTATATATATATATATACATATATATATATACTCCCAGGCGGACATGAACCACCAACAGGCAGGACGAGTGTCTATGCTTTAATCCACTGCACACAAGTATCCTCTATCACGCTGTGGTACAGTGGATTAAAGTATGGGCACTTGTTCTGATTGGCGGTGGTTCAAGTCCGGCTGTGAGTATAAAAACATTTAGTATATATATACAGTATACTGTATATATATATATATATATGTGTATATACCGATTTTATTTAAGAGATTCAATACTACTTGCAGAATTCTAGGTCGCAGAGTTGCGTATGCATTTTTTTTTTCTGTTTGGTAATGCGAAAACTGCACACCTACTCTATTTATAATTATTACTTTATCCCAGTTTAATAATTGTTTCATATACATTGGAATCAAAGTCTCTCAAACTCGTAGGGACTATCAATCCTTGTTTGAGTAATTCCGACATGGTCATATTCAAGGGAAATTTATAATGTGATTGGTGGTGCGAGAACCCACAATCCATATTTGAGATAGCCAGAGTTTGACTGGATAGAGTTTGATATACTGAGATAAAATAGTTTGAAGTATACGTAGCTACATACATCTTTCAGGAAGATATTAGAGGATTAAATATGGTATGGGACAATGCGAAGGTCATTCAGGACACTGTGAGCTACCTGCCAACAATTAATGCTCCAGCTGTGAATGCAATTCTGAACCAAACACTAAGCATCATGAAGTCCCTGAACCTGAATGAAATTGTTTGTGTCTTTAATCAAGCACTGTAAGCTAAGGCTGTGGAGATAGTGTGGATCGGAAACAAGACAAATTCAAGAACATCATCATGAGGATGGGTGCATTCTATACTGCGAGCAACTTGCTGTCCAGCATTGGCAAGCAATTTCAAGATGCAAAACTGGGGGAACTTTGTGTGGAATCAGGAGTCGTTGCAGAGGGATCGGTCACTGCTGTGATGGAAGGACGAAAGTACAACCGTGCAGTTAGAATGCACAAGCTGGTGTATGAAGGTAAGATGAGGCTGGCATGGAAAGGCTTTCTTCAATGGCTGGAGTCAAAGGATGTTGGAGAACTTCATAACCTAAAGGAAACACTGGAGAATATCGCAGAATTACAAGATGGAGTCTCTCCCTCAGAGGTGGACCTGGACTCTCTGCATTCTGGATGTCATACTTGGACATGTTTGAGATCTTGCTGGCTCTACTTAGAGCTTCCAGAGAGGGGGACTAGATGCTCCACCTAGCAGCAGTTAGTCAGATGCTTCCTTGGAGCTTTGCATATGACAAGTTGAACCATGCACGGTTTCGGCTCTTTTACTATGCTATGATGTCTCGGCTACCTATTGACCACCACCATGTATATGATAACTTCATGCAAGGTGGCTTTTCAGTCCAGATTGGCCAAACAAATCCCTTTGGACGTATCCCTGTAGATTAAACAATTGAAGAGACTGTCAACAAAGATACTCAAACACCTGGAGGGACAAAATAATTCAGCCTGAAATGTGGAGCTGTCACCAGATACTACATGACAGCAGAGTACCCAAGTATGTATCTCAGGCAGCTGAGGAACATGACAAGTCGCCAGGATAGTAAATTCAGTCAACCAGATTTGACGCCACCCAGAATCAAGCGAGATAAGGCTGATGTCCAGTCTCCCATACCCCATTTACCAAAAGTGTTGCACTAAGAACTGCATATGGTATATAGACATTATAAAATTTAATATACGCCAGACACTGGGAAGTAGCGTTTGTGATGCCTCGATTGGTATGCATGCTTTCACTGGCTGTGGCAGCATCAGTGCATTAATTTTGAAGGTCATGACAAGATAACTGCCTTCAAACTGTTGATATCTGACAAGACCCACCAGGAAGCCTTCGGTAAACTAGGACATACTTGAAATGTATCTGCAGAGTTGTTTAAGAGATTGCAACAGATCACCTGCCAAATGTACTTGAGATCGACTCACACTACTGAAGTCAACGAGTCGTGCCAGGCAAAGTGAAGTGGAGTCCACTCAGCTCCTTCCTTGTGAAGACAGTTTTTCCATGCATACCCAGCGAGCTAACTATGCCATATGGAGGCGATGCCTACAGTGCCGACCCTGCATTCCAAACCCCAAGGACCATGGCTGGATCTGTGATGATGATGGCCTGCTGGCTGTTGAATGGATGAGTGGCTCTCCTGCACCAGATGCTGTGTTACAACTGTTGTCTTGTAACTGCGCCCGGGCATTCAAATTACCAGATTGTTGCTGCCTTAGTAATGGGTTAAGGTGTACAGATATGTGTAAGCTCCAAATCTGTAACAATCAAGCCATGGAAGAAGAGCAAGCAACAGAGCTAACAGACTCTGATACTAATGATGAGTGAAATTAGCAAACAGGATTCCTATACTCCAGTCACGTTAACTTGGCGAAAAATTGACTAGCTAACACCAATATCTACCAGGTATTACTCTGCTTTATAGCCCAAAAATGTTCGTAATAGCAAAACCTTGATAAATATGCATAGTGCAGACAATGGTATACAAGTGTTATATAAGCAGTTTGGTAATGAAACCGATAACAAAAAGGGAAAATAAATGACTCTTGACTTGTTTAGTTAGTTATGTTCAAATATTGATAATGGTAGATTAATGTATTTAATTATTAATTTGAATTATTTTACATACAATTATTATGTTTTAGAAATATAGGTATTTTATGTTGGTGAATGTAAATTGGCAAATGTTTAGGAGTAGATGGAGTTATATACAGTATATCGTCCATAAAATGTGTTTATCCTAGAATTGATGCCACACGAGAAAAACAATTCACTGCACATGCGTAATACGAGTATGATCATTCAAGGTGTGATAAACCACACTAAGCTGCCAGTCTGCAAAGGTAATCATATCAAACCATAAACTAGAGATGCATAGCAAATACAAAATGGAAACTAGAATTTGCCACCTTAAGTGGTATTAAATCATGAAATTTAGGGCCTTCCCTCAAGGACTCTACGTATTGCGAATTAGTTTCGGGGGCATCAGTTATGAACAAGTAGAAGTAAATAAACTTAGTATTCTTCACTGCATGTTATAAAATGTCATCAACACCGTAATTACTGTCAGGGAATGCTCACTAACGCAATATATATCGCATCGATTGTAAACAACAAGCTGCGCCATCTATGGAACAACATCTTTGACTGATTCAGGGAGAGGAGTGCGAGATCTTACTATATTCAGAGTGAACAAACTACATAACAAATTGACACAAATCCTACGACTAAGTGGCCCACCCAGAACTGTGTCCGAGTGTACATACTCCCAACTGCCTAATGATTAGACGAATGTAAGGGGTATATGATGGGGCACTTATCCACAAAGGAAGGCCTCGCTAGTAATTACTCCTGAACCTGGATAAATTAACTTACAAATAAACCTAATTAACGAAATCAATGAAAGTAATTAATACATGTGGTACTCCAAGGACTCGAACCTAGGATACACACACCGATAATAATTGATGATAAGGGAGTGTGTTTATTCGAGGGGTTACGCTGTGGAACTTTTGTTTATAGTCATTTAAGGTTATGTTGAACACAAAATAGCTTATGATACTGGTGCCCAATTTATATTATGTTTTTCATGTTGCGTTTATCTCTAATATATATATATATATATATATACTGTATACTATATACTATAAGGTTCCATGTCAGTTGAACCAGTGCCACTTCAACCAGTGCCACTTTAACCAGTGCTAACTCAACCAGTGGCCACTTCAACCAGTGACCATTTCAACCAGTGACCATTTTAACAAGTAACCAAACCTAACCTAATCTAACCTAACTAACCTAACCTAACCTAACCTAACCTCTACTGGTTAAAATGGTCACTGGTTGAAGTGGCCACTGGTTGAGTTAGCACTGGTTAAAGTGGCACTGGTTAAAGTGGCACTGGTTGAAGTGGCACTGGTTCAACTGACCTGTCACCATACTATAATGACGGGT
Organism: Paralithodes platypus; assembly: GCA_032716605.1. Classification (NCBI taxonomy): domain Eukaryota; kingdom Metazoa; phylum Arthropoda; class Malacostraca; order Decapoda; family Lithodidae; genus Paralithodes; species Paralithodes platypus. The sequence continues at coordinate 7,219,849 of CM064536.1, read as the reverse complement.
TCGAGAAACGTTACAACAAAACCCTCACCAGACCTACCCAAATACCTAGAAGACACACGGGTTAAAGGCGACACGAGAACCTCAACGTATATATCAGCAGTCGAGGAAGAAGTAAACCAGTCACAAGCCAAAGTAGCCAGCCTACGAGTGAGAAGAGGGAAGAAAAGGAGTGGGACACAAGAACAAACAGAGAAAGGAACAACGCAGTCTGTGCTATTAAATCAACGTTCTCTAACACGTTCTCTAACATACCAAGGAACAGCACAGTCTACCATAAATAAACCACACCATCTACCGATAGTCATGGGAACTACAAGGCCCCTTAACGAGCATGATCTGAGTCCGAGCCAATCACCTGGGTTCCTTCCGGGCCAATCGCAAGGTCAGAGGTACAGATTAGAGGCACCTCCAACCCAAGGACCCGATTTCGACTACAATGAGGAAGAATTTATGCAAATTCCTCATCAAGAGCCGATATGTTATTACAACAGATAAGCTCAGAATAAGTCTCTCGACCGTGCGGGAGACCAATACGATCAACGAGAACAGATCCACAGTAACTAAAGAAAACATTACATAGACAAGTGATAATCGATAAAAGCATGCAGTGCAGGAAAATGATTATCATGCAACCATGTAGCTTCCTAAAAATAAGAGTTGAATGTTGAAAGATAAAGAAAAGCATTCCTCATGTATTAATGTGTGTATTGTATTTTTAAGGCCAATATTAACTTCACCATAATTCAAAAACTTAATTCACAATGCCCCTAATATTCCGAAGTCAATTAAACATGATCCAAATTAAACCTTGAATATCACCTTACGGAAATTGAGGAAAGTAAGGCAAGCCTTGTCGATCCGCCTAATAGCCACTGGTGAACTAGAATGAGATCCAAGGTCATGTATTGCTGATAGGGTTAAGCCAAATCGTCCCTATAATAGCTCTCTCGTAACACTAGAAGTGCCCGTTCTAGTCTGTGTCCAATACTGGCATTGAGCTGGATACACAGGCCTAGTTTGCCTTTTTCCAGAGGATCTACTGCAAGAAACTGTAAGAATACCAAGTAGTGAATATTCCAGAAGAGGTGTGTGAACTAGAAGTGAAAAATCTAGTTGTGTAGTTTAGGCTCTAGAAGTGAAAGTTCTAGATTAGTAGCCCAGCACTAGAAGTGAGAAATCTAGATGCAGTGTGAAAACTAGAAGTTATTATTCTAGCTTGGTGATAAACGCCGTCTCTCTCTGATAAATAAGAGAAACTTGAGACGTGCGAGTGAATCGCTGACCAGATTTATCTAAAGGATCATTCTTCACCAGTCTAAGTGTTTTCTATAGTTCTTGAGTTTTGGGAACTATTGTGAAGGTTTTATAAGATATATAGAGTGTTCAAGTTATAATCATTGATAGAGAACTAGATACATATGAAAGCATCACCTTTCCACATTTTATGAACACCAGTAGATCTTATTTTCATGTGTGTATTATCAGTGTATATCTATGTGTGTAGCAAAGTGTTCAAAGAGAGCATGAGTACTATAACCAGTTATCATTACAATATTACTCCGCTACGGACTTTCCTAGGTCCAGTATAAGATCTACTTCCAAATAACTAGTAATCCATCTTCCCTTGAATTCTTTTTCCGCGTACGTTCAAGTACCTTCTCCTTGTATTCTGATTAATTTACTTTCTAGTTACTCTTGTGAATAATTCGGTCCACCACATTACACGGTGAATATTATCAGTTTGGGGTATTTGGATATTTTGATTCATTACAAGAGTGTGTGTATATGCTCCGACAGAGGATAACAAAGTAAGAGAGAAAGAGGAGTTCTGGGGGAATGTGGAGGCGTGCCTGGATAAGTTTGACAAGAACGAAAGAATATTTCTGATTGGGGATATGAATGGTAAGGTGGGTGATAGGAAAGTTGATGGAGTGGTGGGAGGGTGGGGGGTACCGTCAGAGGTGAATGGGAATGGTAGTGCACATGTGGACGTATGTGTGGGGAGGAGGCTGTGGATGGCCAACACCTTCTTCCGACACAGAATGATACACACGTACACATGGCAAGTGGTGCGGAGGAAGAAGGATAAGGATAAGACAGTGGTGGAACGAAAGTCACTGATTGATTATATATGTGTGGATGAAAGAATGAAGAAATCTGTGATGGATGCTAGGGTGTATAAGGGTATTGGAGGGGGCCTGTCTGATCATTACATAGTAGTAGCTAAGGTTAGGATACAAAAGAAGTCGGTGAGGAGAGCTGGAGGGAGGCGAGAGGAAGGTGGAATGGTGAGGAGGTGGAAATCAGGGAAGAGTACAGGAGAGCAGTAGAAAGACAACTAGGTGGGTTCGACCTGGAAGTGGAGGAGCAAGGTGTTTAAGGAAGAGATATGTGCAGATTGTGAGGAGGTGTATGGTGTGAGGAGAAGAGGGAGGGGAGTGAAAGGTACAGCATGGTGGAAAGAAGAAGTAAAAATAGCTGTGGAAGAAAAGAAAAAAGCGTATAGAGAGTGGTTGGGTAGTAGAGATTTTGGAGAGGCAGAAACGAGCGAGGTACGTGGAGGGAAAGAGAGTGGTGAAGAGAGTAGTGAAGGAAAGTAAGAGAAGAGTAGATGAGAAATTTGGAAGGAATCTGAGTGTAAAATGGAGGGAGTGTAAGAAACTGTTCTGGAAAGAAGTCAAGAAAGTTAGGGAAGGTAGCAAAGGAAACAGTAAGGGTGTGAAAGAAAAGAATGGGAGAATGCTAGCCGAGAAGCAAGAGAGAGTCGAAAGATGGAGGGAGTACTTCAACGAGTTGCTAAATGTAAGGAATAAAGAGCCAGCAAATATAGTTGGATATGGTATGGGAGAGGGAAGAGGAGAAGTAGTGGAGGAGGAGGTGGGGATCAGGAGGTCAGAAGTGTGGGAAGCCATGAAAAGAGTGAAGTTGGGGAAAGCACCAGGAACAGATGGAGTGTGTGGGGAAATGTTGAGGTATGGTGGTGAGATAGTGATCGAATGGGTATGGAAAATGTGCAAACTAGCATGGGAGAAGGGGAATGCACCCGATGACTGGAAGACTGGCATAATAGTCCCCCCATATAAGGGCAAAGGGGAGAGAGGAATGTGTGGTAACCACAGAGGAATATGTCTTTTAAGCGTAGTAGGGAAGGTGTACAGTAGGGTAGTATTGAGAGAGTGAGAGTGAGAATGGAGAAATGGATAGGCGACGAGCAGGGAGGTTTTAGGAAGGGAAGAGGATGTGAAGATCATATTTTTACCCTGAATTGTGTTATGGAGAAGCAACAAAAGGTGTATGTTGCCTTTATGGACTTGGAGAAGGCCTACGACTGAGTTGATAGAGAAGATTTGTGGAAAGTATTGAGAATATACAGAGTAGCTGGCATGTTGCTGAAAGCGGTGAAGAGCATATAACTATGTGGGTGCAATGGCGGCAGTACCTGCGGAGAATGCACAGAGTGAGTTCTTTGATCTGAATGTTGGGTTAAATCAAGTGTGTGTGATGTCCCCATGGTTGTTCAATATATAAAGGGATGGAGTCATGAAAGAAATGCAAGGAAGAGCATTGGATGTTGGTGTACCACTGATAAGGAAAGGAAACAAGTGAAAGTTGTCTGTAATGCAGTTTGCTGATGATACACTTCTGATAGTGAATGGGAGCTGCAGGGTCTGATAAATATGTTTGGAACAGTGTGTGGAAAATATAATCTAAAGGTTTCTGCAGGGAAGAGTAAGATTATGGTCTATGAAAGGGGTACAGTCACAGAGTGTGAGGTGAAGTTGAACGGTCAGGTTATGGAGAATGTCAGCTCATTTAAGTATTTGGGCTGAAAGAAGTAACAAGAAATAGGGTGGTCAGCATGGAAGTAAAAAATATCTTGCATTAAAGTATGGTAATCCAGACATTGACCTACGGGAGTGAAGTGTGGACATTGTTGGAGAGACACAAACCAAGAGTGAGGGGTGGAAATGAGCTACTTGAAAAGTGCGTGCGGATAGACAGACGAATTAGGAAGTACAGGAGGTGGTGTGGACGTAGATGTGCTGGAAAGGCATATATATATATATATATATATATATATATATATATATATATATACTATGTTGCGAGAGCGAGGTGGAAGGATAGAGAGGGAGAGGTAGACCGAATGGGAGGTGGAAGGATGGAGTGAGGAAGTATATGAATGAAGGCGGTGCTGGTTGGGGGGAGGGGCGTCGACTGACCGGGGACAGAGGTGCATGGGGGCGGTTCGTTCGTGGCCAGCCCTTCGGGGATCACGGCGTCAGGCAATAGATAGATAGATAGATTGTATTTAAAGATATGTATCTGTATAAACATATTGGACAAATCGTAAAAACCGATGAACATGAAACATTTGCAATCTGACCCAAACAGGAAGCAGCTGGACTAACATTACCATAACATGTAACAGCTGCAGAGTGCTGGCATATCGATGAAAGCTGGCAAGCAGTCACACACACAAGAACATGGATATGCAAACACAAATATATGTAAATCATTTCAACTAAATAAAGACAATCGCTTGGCTGATAGCAGATATTTAAAAAGACATACACTGTAGGTATGAAGGTGATTGGAAAAATAGACGAATATTTAATCAGACTGTATTGGCTGTAAAGAATAAATTGATAGACTGATATATATATATATATATATATATATATATATATATATATATATATACAGTAAGGAGATCAAAAATGGTAGCTAGAAGGTCATGAGGCAGAGCAAACTGTGAACACTAAAATCTGTTACAGAAGGGGGAAGAATTAAGCATCACAAATTATTGCTGTCCCCCCTAATAAGTTACTGAACGCGTTACTCCAAATAACCACACCTCATATTATATTCCCCTAGCTACATCGCACCACACCTTTAGGACATTACTCTCCACAAACACCCTTCTTACAGACTTCACACATAATATTTTGATAACATCAACTCAGCAATGTCAGCACATATAACACTCCACAATATAATTGACATTAGTAAAACATGTGATGTTATTCCCCGCCACAACCATAAAAGCAAGATTATCAACACAAACATATACCACAACACAAAAAGATGGCTGGCCAACTATCCAGCAGACAGTTGTACACATGTAACATTTATCGGCCAGTCATTGAACTTTACAACGGAGCCCCTCAAGGATCCGTTCTGTTACCCTCAGTTTTTTAGCCTATGCGTGCACGACTTATCCACAACACACACAACCCAGATACACATAGCCTCTCTTGCAGACGACGTAACAATCGCATGTAGACATAAAGCCGCAAACACAACAACACAACACCTCCACACCTACCTCAATACACTACACGACTGGTTTACCAGATAAATTAGCCCCAGCCAAATCTACAGCGACCCTCTTCACAAAATGAACAACAGAACAGCGCCATATCCCGCACCTCAGCTTATACAATATCCCCGTAACACACACATACACACACACTATCACTGTCATTTAAACTATACATTGCAAGCATTAAACAAAAATTGACATCAAGACTAAACGCCCCCTTATCACACGGACAGAACAAAGATAGCACCACCATAGTATGTAAACAAAACATAGTGATGGAATATACCAGCCCCACATGAGCCTCTAGCCTCACTGCAACATATCAGAATGCCCTTGGTATGAGAGGTACACACATTCTCGACGCAGCCTCCAGAAACCAATACCACCCACTATACTATATGGCAAAACACCCACATACACCAAGAAATACCAAAATATTACACCTAGCACTCATCATACACACAATGTGTCGTCACAACTTCACCCCCCACCCCCCACCCCCACCCACACCTCACCCACCCCAAACCAGCCGCCAGAAGCATGTCCATACTCAAATCGCTCAGTATTCCATCCAATAATCAAAGACAGCACTCCTCTACTTCACAGCGACCTGGACTCCATCTCTCAGAAACTCTCCTTTCCTTTGAGGACAGAGTCCATCTCGTTAGTCTGTGATGTGGGCACCATCCGGCCCTTCTTATATAATAGAAGAGGCTGGATGACTCCCTCCGAGATACCTGTCAAGGATATAACATAACACTGCATACTATTAAACACATTATGGTAGAATGCATAGCACACGGCCAATTATCACATCTACACAATATACACTATACGGCTATTCGGCCAGACACCCTCAAGCCCCTTTCCTACCTACAAGAATCACGCACCGACTTGCCACGAATCTCAAACTGTGATGAATCTTGAGATTTGGATCACGGATTTGCTGTCAAACGAAAACTTTGCTGTCAATCGGAGAAAGTTCACCGACAACCTGGGAGTAAATACAGGACAGCCCCCTTAAAATGTGTAATACTGATCAGGTTAATGAACAGTAGAAGCAGAAGCAGAAGAAGAGAGAGATAGATAGAGATGAGGGGTGGGCAGGTACGTCACGGTAGCCTTGACCGTTTCCTAGTCATTCACCACTGTAGGTGGGTCATGACCTTGAAAAGTTGAGTCGTGATTGTAATTTATGTTGCTTTGTGATATGTCTGTCCCATATTCTCGGTCTTACATGAACATTCTTTCCGTTTCAGCGAAAAGAACAATTGAGATGATATTTCTGAGATGAGACACGAACTTATAACCATACAATTACAAAACTACACCATAGCCCCTATGGTGTAGTCTTCACATATTTTGATCTCGCCATTACTCAGGCTGCACGTGACCTAGACACTTATACTCTTTTTCAGCGAAAAGAGGAAGAAAAAGTGATACATAATTTATATATATTTATACCGGTATATTATTATGATAACTCTTTTAGGCTAAGAGTAGGAAAGAGAAGATATACGCCTAATAAGTTGATATAGGCCTCGCGAGCATAAGATAATAAGTCTAGCAGAGTCATATACCCATCAAGCCTGAATTGAGAGTTACAAATATTTTACTTCATAGATAGTTACTACAAATGTAGGTATTTGCCTCGTTGGACTGAGAAAAAAATATCATGAATGTCTGCCGACTTTAGGCACGTTATTCAATGTGCAATGAAAATATTTTTTTTTTTTTTTTTTTTTTTTTTTTTGCAATTTAAGTTAGAATGACATTAACTATGACATGGTGATGAACTATTTTTACAGACACCTATTCGATCAACAACGGGTCAGGATATATAAAGCACAATTCAATTGTATAAAATCTTTGTTCAGAACGAAATGGTGACTTTCTGAAGAATTTTTTTTTTAGATTTAATCATGCCTTCATATTAACACTATTACATGACAGTGTTATTTGCGCAGATTTATAATTAGCACCTGAATATCAATTGTCAATTGTTTCATATTTTGTAAGCAAGTTAATAAGATCACTGTTCATAATTTGTGTTTTTTTTTTTTCTATATTCCAACCACTCCCTTTCAAGCATAGGCTGATAGCCTTTACACTCAACTGCTGAACACGGTGAGGCCCGTGAGGTCTTGTTCCAGTCTAGGGAGTGAGACATGCGAAGCTTCACGGCTCGAAGCAACTCCATCTCTGAAGCCGCCTCGCCTCTGCGCTTCACACTCTCACCCCCACAGACTCGGACCCTCATTCTCAGAACGCCACCTATTGAGCAATTAACTCACTAGGCATTTCCCCTCTGTAGCATATTTTTGAATATGGGAATATTTTTTTTTTTTTTTTTTTTTTTTTTTAAGAGACAATGAACGGAGGAAGGAAAAACACAGATAAAACAAAAAGGTCCATGTGCCTAAAGGCATCCTCCATTCATAAAATGTTTGTAACAACTGGATTTAAACATTTGTTGATTGTAAGTTTGTGGAAAGCAATTCGAGGGAAGTGAATTCCAAAGAGTAGTAGCTCTGGGGATAAATGAATTCTGATAAGCAGAAGTTCTGCATTGTGGAGGAGAAAGTGTAAATTCATGGGCGCTCTCAGCTGCCCTAGTTCTACGGGGAAAGATGTGGAGAGGCGGCACAATTGAAGCAAGTTCCTCGGAACAATTGCTGTGAAAATATCTGTAGAATAATGCAAGGGATGCAACGTTTCTTCGTATGGCTAATGTAGGAAGGTCCTGTGTGATTGCAGGGTTATTGATTAATCTAATAGCTTTATTTTGAATTTTGTCCAACTGCCTCAATGCAACCACTCCACTTCCACCCCACAGAGGTGAACAGTAATCCATCTGAGAGCGCACATGACTTTTATATATTACGGCCAACTGCTCGTCAGTGAAGAATTCTCGAACTCTGTACAGGAGTCCCAGTTTTTTAGAGGCATTCTTAGCAATGCTTCTAACATAATGTGTCCAGCTCAAGTTAGTAGTTAATGTTACACCGAGAATGTCAATACTAGGGGAAGTGGGAATATTTACATCATTAAAAAATATATGGGAGTCAGTGAGATTCTGTCGGTTAGAAAATTGAATGTACTTGGTTTTCTGTGCATTAAAGGAAACTAGATTCTCTTGTCCCCATTCATTAATTCTAGAAAGGTCCTGGTTCAGAGAAATTGCAGTGTTTATTTTTTGAATTTATAAGATCGGGTTGGGTGAAAGAATTGGTAAATGTGAAGGAACTGTGGAGTGTTGAGTCATCTGCGTAGGAATGTATTGGATTATGAGTGGTAGATATGAGATCATTGATATGAATGAGGAACAGAGTTGGGGCCAAAACTGATCCCTGGGGAACACCAGCATTTATTGAGTGAAATTGAGAATAAAGGCCATCTACCATTACACGTATTTTTCTGTTATGAAGATAAGAAGAAATTAGTGGAACTAATGATGCAAGGCCGTAGTGTGACATCTTCGACAATAAGGATTGATGCCAGACTCTATCAAATGCCTTTGATATATCCAGTGCTATTGTATGTGTTTCACCATGTTGGTCTGTAGCTTGGTTGATTTGATGCGTAAGAAGGCAAAGAATGTCTGCAGTTGATCGACATCGTCTAAAACCATATTGCCTATCACTGATTAATTTATTATTCTCCAGATGCTTAATTATGTGATTATTTAATATAATTTCAAAAACTTTGCCAAGAGTGGAAGTTATAGCTATTGGTCTGTAGTTTGATGGATCTGAAGAGGCACCTTTTTTAGGAACTGGATGGATGTTTGCTTCTTTCCAGGGTACTGGGAAGCATGAGGTATTAGTACACAGACGGAAAAATTTTGCCAATACAGGAGCGAGCACCAAGGAGCAATTCTTAAGTACTATTGGAGGAATTTCATCTGGACCAGGAGCCTTATCTACGGAGAGATTCTGCAAAATAGTTTTGACATGTCTGGTGTGGATCTTAAGTGAGGGAATTTCAGGTGAATTAAAATTAAGTACAGGGACATCTTGATTTATTTCATCTAAGGTTGAGTTGGTGGAGAAAATATCTGCAAGAAGGTTAGCTTTACCTCGTGGGTCACTTACAAGATTGCCAGTCGGAGATTTTAATGGTGGAATGGATGAAGCAGTAGTGAAGTTGGATTTGAATGAGTTAAGAGTAGACCAAAATATTTTGTTATCATTTGGATTATTTAGAAGTTTATTTGCCTGCTTATGGAGAAAGTTTGATTTAGTTAGGTTTAATACAGTTTTGGCATGATTTCTGATGTTTCTAAAGTAATTAAAGGCTTCATGTGTTTTTGATCTTGTGTATGCATTGTAGGCTATTGCTTTTTGTTCAGTTACTCTAGCACAATTATGGTCAAACCATTTAGGTGAATTAGATCTTTTACTGTACTTTTGATGAGGAATAAAAGTTTCCATTCCAATTTTTACAAAATCTTGTATGTGGCTCAAGGTGGAGTGTGCATCATTAGAAAAGAAAGAGGTCCAGGGAATATCAATAAAGAAACCTTGAAGACCCTCCCAGTCTGCCCTATCGTAATGCCATTTAGTCACCAAAACAGGTTCAGAGTGGGAAGGTGTGGTAGGTGATAGACAGGTGGCCTGTATCAGACAGTGATCAGAAGATCCAAGTGGGGACCTCACTGTAACATCATAATTTTCTGAATTGGTTGTTAAAAATAAGTCCAGTAGGTGGGAATTATGATTAGGATTATCTGGTACACGGGTGGGTTGGTTGACTAGTTGAATGAGATTAAATGAGTCTGCAAATAGCTCACATTCAAGACCAGCATCATCAGTCCTGGCTGAATGAGTGAGCCATTCAACATTATGGACATTAAAATCACCCAACACAGTGATTTCAGAAGAAGCATTTAAGTTGAGGACACTGAGTTGTGAGGACAGAGAATCAAAAAGACTTTGCTCTGGAGGAGTATTTGGGGAACGGTAGATGCAACATATGTATTTAAATTTACCAGCAGAAATTAATATTCATACAATGTTATTTTATCAGGGAACAATGAGGGTATGTTTTTTGGCATTTCGGTGTGCTGTGGTAATGCACTGATACTCTAGGTACAGCACAAATTCCATCCCAATAATATCTTCCCATTGACATATTGGGATTCGAACCCGGGTCCATTGGATTACCAGTCCAGTGGCAAGACCACTCTGCCACACCTCCCCTAAATACAACGGCCATGGTGCTGCAAGGATCTCATTGTCCTCTATCGTCGTTAGAAACAGGTACTAACATTGTCATTCCACAAGTTACCGCTCTCAGTTTAACATTTACATATAAGAGACATTATACACTCTCCAAACATTAACACATGCAGCTCAAACAGACAATGTTTGGTAAACGTTTGTGCTTTGGTAAACGTTTGTGCTTTGGTAAACGTTTGTGCTTTGGTAAACGTTTGTGCTTTGGTAATATTCATACCAGGTGATTTACAATATTCTTTCATGTTCAAGTCATTTCACTAAATGCCTAACAAAAATTAACCATTTAAATTAATGGCTGGCTAACTTGATCAATTAATGTAATGGCTAAACATTTAGTATTCTAGCTAAATGTCGGAATTAAGGATTTGCCTGTAACATAGATATAGCGCGCACGCTCTCTTTAATATAGCGGATATTGTGAGTCCCAGCATTTCCGTGGGTGTTGTTAAGTGTGTGTGAAGGTATTACATTAGCGCCGGATACCCAACCACTCACCACAACACTTCCATCTATGTGTAAATGAGGTGCTGGTGCCGCGCGGGATATACGCACACAAACAATGTGTACTTGATGCGATGGTGCACATTCCGGGCATATTTGTTTTTGTTTTCAAATACTACCGGGTTTCTTCCTACAAAATAAAATTGAATATCCTGTAAACTATTAAGTTTAACGCAGTTACATATAGCTTTCATTAACATGTGCTGATTAATTAAATGAATTTCAACTTCCTATGGACTACCCATATCAAAAACTTATTTATTTTTTTTTTATTTTTTTTTTTTTAATAAATAACAAAATACCATTAATATTTATGAATAGCTCACAATCCACTTTCCTGGAGGAACAGCTGATGGTTCTGTTAAACCTTCGATGCACCGGGGGTTGCTGTTTACTATTCAGAAGTCATATTTTCTTAACTTAATCAAATATTTATATCTCCAAAATAAATGTTCCGCCCACAGCTCGCTCAAAGAAACCCGAACAAGTTTAAGTAACTAAACTAAAGATTTCTAAGCACTTATGATGACCACAAAGCATTTTAAGGGGAGATGGGTCGTTTTTCTGGGCCCTCTTCTCCCTCGTGTTTAGCCTCATTAGTTTTCAGATTTTAACCCATACCATACCATAGGATACAGTAATAAAAGCCCCTGCAGTCCCAAGCACTGTGGCAAAAATGGCAGGAGAGACCACCTTTTCACCTCAAGAGATGGAGCAAGACTAGCCCAGTCACCCTTCAGCGGGTCTTATACAAGCTGAGAAGTGTTACCAGACCGGTAGCAGTGCTTAACCCTTGTCTATCGGGGCCCGACTTAAGTCCGTATCGAAAAATTTGGACTATGTGGCGGGGCCCGACTTAAGTCCGAGTGGAATTTTGGCGCAATATTGGCTCTGAGAGAGAGACGAGTGACGGGAGGAGCATGACCGCTCGCCACGGCTGCCGTGGACCAACTGAGATGTACTCCACTTACATCTACCCTCACTCCCTCACTACACACATAATTATATAAAGAAATTACCGTATTTTAGCGATTTTGCCCTTCGGTTGCACGATCATTGCAAGACAACCAGTGATCTTAGAAGGATGGTTCGGGTGTCATTGGAAAGCTCAATTTACGCCCTTTCAGGGATACATACTTGTATTACACTCTGGGTCTTGTTTATGCATGAAAAAGAGCATGGAAACAACCCCATTTATGGTAAAAAAAAAACACTGGGTGGCACAGTGAAATATACTCCACCACCCGCTCTTTGAGCGTTAAACAGTCGTGTTACCAATTACAGGGTTGTACAGGCAGTTACAAGGAAACTACATTACTGACAAATATACTCGGGCCTGGGACTGGGGAGTTACTTATCTACTGACGAATATACTCGGGCCTGGGAGTGTAAGGGTTAAGACATACGGCCCATTAGTTTGGGTTTTTAACCCTTTCTCTGCGGGCATATGTCCGCCTATTTCCGCAATATTAGGGCTCATTCAGGCACTCCTGATTGATTAGGCAAGTGTCTGAATGAAATTAAATGTATTCAGCCCAAAACTAAAAGAAAATAGCTTCAACATGACACCAAAACGAGCTTCGGGTTCACCTGCAGCGCTACCATAGACATTCGCTAAAATGAGCAATTCTCGCTAATGTCTCGCTACATTTGCCTTTGGCAGCACTGTATATCTCGTGAGACTCTGACTCAGGACGTGTGGCCTGCCGAGCTCCCGCTACCTCGCACTCGATTTTACAGGCTTTAACCCTTTCGCTGCGGGTGACGTTCTGGAACGTCCTAGCAAGTTACAGCAATTTCCAGGCTTTAAAAGCCTGTGAAAACCATAAAAATCGAATGTCAGTAGGCGGGAGCGTGAGGGGCCGACCCTCAGAGCACCGAGCGGCTCACTGAGGTTGACTGTGTCTCGCTCGGGTCTCTCTCTGTGTCTCCCAACAGTGTAGCCAAGCGAGCGAGTGTTACATAATAGCGGGTTTCCCGCGTTTCACTGGCACCACTGCGGGTGAACCAGACCACGTACGGGGCCCGTTCTGGTGTCATTTTGAAGCTATTCTCGCCTAGTTTTCGGCAGAATACACTTCATTTAATGCAGATGCTTGATTTGTCATTCAGGAGTGCCTGAATATGTCCTAAATAGCCCAAAAATGGCCGCAGCCAAAGGGTTAAGAGGCTTTAAAAACCTGTAAATTTTCTACTATCTAAAAAAAAAATAGAAGGTCCCACCCCTTTCCCATTCTTAAGTAAGCCATTTTAGATTTACAGAGGAGTGACCATTACTTGCATTACTGTATGTCCACAAACATTTCAGTAATGTAAGCATGTTTCCTTTTTTTTTTTATTAATAAGGTGACCGTTACAAAGTGGTGTACAATCTATCTTATTCTAGTTACATTGTAGTTTATCTTATTGTACCTGTACCTCCGTACAATCAACCTAGTTGTTCCCCAATTCGTCCCTCCGCCACGACCATTTCAAAGTCCAAGTCTCTCACTCTTGCCCTCTGTAGCGGGGAGGACCTTGTACCCCTGAGACATAGGAGTGCAGACCTAAGAAGAGAGAAAGAGAGCCGGCATCTCATCCAAGTTATGACTTGGCTTCTATGCTGGCGCTTTTTCTCCGATATTTGTTCAGCTAATCTGGCATAGAAGACACTTGCAGAAGGTCCCATTCCTCCCGACGTTGAGAAGACCAGAGGAGTAAAGCTTCCTTGATCCCTGTTCAAAATTCTTTCTTCATAAGCGCGTTTTTTCTCACTTTCGTTTCTCAAGTATGCCGCCTTTTGTCCTCGCTCACGATATGTTTGTGCTCTTGGGTTGAGGATTCTGATGTCGAAAAAAGCCTGTTGTCCCCTCGTCCAAAAACCTCGAGCACTTACGTCCACTCTTGCTTCATTTTAAGTATTTGCAGTACTGTGGGCCAAGCGCTGCCCGTCCATAGGCAGAAGTTCCGGTTCGATTCTGACATCATGGCACACCTCGTCCAGCATTTGGGCAGTGATGTCTCGTACTTCATCATGCCGGATACAGATGAATCCTCCTTGCTTACAGGTCATACAGTGGTCTGAGTTGTTTATTTCACCGCATGCACATTTCAGCGGCAGGTTCGAAACTGGCCACCCATACCTCAAGGCTACGGCATCATTGAATTCTTGTTTATTTAAGCTGAAGCATTTTTCCTTTATTGGTAATGATGTGAGCCAATTTGAAGCCCCCGTGTCTTGTGCCATCTCAACTCTCATTTTCAGTTCATCCCTACATCCGGTCTTAATCTGTTCTAGGCTATGTTTCTGTCTCTCTTCTCTGCTCTTTGTTATTTCCTGTCTTGCATTTCGTTGTTCCTCTTCGTCCACCTCATCATTTTCATTTTGCTCCCGTATTTTTTCTGTCAGAGACGTAGTAAGTTTAAGGGAATTTTGGTACTCATGAGGTGCCGCCTCCACTGGGTTTATGATCCCCATACCTCCGAACCTTGGCGGAAGAGCTAATAGATCTCTTAGCTCTTGCGTGACGCCTTCCATCTCTGTTAAAGCAGGTATGAATGCTCCTCTGATTGCTTCTTCCAGCGGTGGGAGCATCTGTCCAATGTCAGGCACTGTTCTCATAAGAATGGTCCATCTGTGCTTAACACCATATGTGAAGGCAGTATATGCAGCATGTGGTTCAGATTTCGCAATGTCTGCCAGGGTTTTCACTTCCTTTACCCACTCCACTACCTTTTTTCGCACATAGTCTCTCTTGCATTCTTCTGTGCCTATTACTACTCCCAAATGGCGTTGACCCTCCTTTGTAATCTTCACTCCTGTCCAATCAAAAGTCTGCACCGTTTCTTCATACTTGTCTTCTTTCACTATTTGTATAGATTTACTAGCATTCGGATGGTACCCAATGACTTCGCCAACCGATTGTATTCTCCGCCACCATTCTTTGAGATCCCCTATTCTTCCTGCACCTGTGAGGTCATCTGCATACACCACTTGTTTCACTCGGGTTGCCTCATGTTTTATTTTCTGCTGCAGAATAGATAGTACCAGTGCGTACATTGCCATTGCCACTGGATATCCTTGCGTTGTTCCTTCATTTAATTTGAGAATTTTCATTTCTTCCTTCTTTGTGCTTCCAACTATGTACAGGTTAGCTGGCTCCTTATAAAACCTGTAAATTTCTGTAAATTGGCATGGCGTTTCAGAATGTCTCCCACAGGGAAAGGGTTTAAATCTTTCGCTTCATTTCATTGTCAATATGAAGACTTTTCGTGCCATTTAGGTGTTGATTTATTTCCTGGTGAGCGATAGCGACCCTGTAAGTTAAGAGAAAGGCCGGGAATTTTTCTATCAAAGAATGTACAGATTTATCTTGAAGGAGGGTCTTAGGAGGATTTGTGAGGGAGGTCTAGGGAGGAAACTAAAATAAAATATTAAAATATACATAAATGAGCAAATAAATACTCCCATTCCCCCTTAACCCATAGTGTACCATGGTATAGTAGATTAAGAGTACCCTCCAGAGACAACACCCTCTCAGCTCAAGAGTTGGTGGGTAATTGACTCAGCCGGTCTGGAGTAGCTGCTAGGGACCATGATAAGTGATGCCAACTCCTCACATTAGTACCTCCAAGTCATGTTAGCAGCTCCAGCTGGATATTAGCCAAATTTAATGGGTTAAGTATCCCATAAAGTGTGTAGTTTGTGTCCTTGTGTGCAAAAGCGTTAACCAGTGTTGTAAACCTTATGCATTTAAGAGCGATTTTGACGCTATATTAATTCCGATACCTGAGGATTTAATTAATCTACGTTAATACTCTGCCATCAATAATAACTTCACTGAATCTGGTGATGGGCTGGTCTATCAGAGTGAGAACTGAGCGATTTCTGCCATACAAATAGCTTACTCTGACTGTTCCTTTTACTTATATATTTTCTAGATCTCAAGTGACGGCGTCTCTTCCGTGGATTGACCTCCCAATCTACCAAGATTGGAAGCCAAAGCGTCACATTTTTCCTTTGCCCCTCAACTTTCTCTTCATAATTGCTGAGGGGCACAGGACCCTGGGTGGGTCTTTGGTTTCCCGGGCATTTCCGCACCCTCTTCAGCTCCCCGCCATGGAGTGGCTTCGGTCACCCAGGCTTTATTGTGGTCGGCAGGGAGGGTTCTGTGGGGGCGCTCGGTTATGGCCTTGCTCTGGGCCTTGGGGCTGTTCGGCCAGGCAGCTTGGGGAACAACAACAACAACTTCACTGAATTATCCAACTCTAGCTTTTCCGAAGCTTTCTGGCTTCTAGCTAAAAACCTCTTCAACAATTTTTCTTCCTCGTCTTTCCCTCCCCTTTTCCACTCTGATGGCACAACCATCACTTATTCCTGACAATGCTGAACTCTTCTCTCTAACTTTTGCTAGAAACTCCACCTTCCGGTGATATTCCTCCCTCTCCACCCCCTCTCTCGTACTTATGCCTAATATCCTAATCTCTTCTAAAGATGTACTTTCTGCCTGCTCTGGGCTTAATACTAAGAAGGCGTATGGTCCGGACGGTGTTCCTCCTGTTTTACTCAAAATCTGTGCTTCCGTGCTGACTCCCTGCCTAGGCAAACTCTTTCATCTCTGTCTCTCCTCTAACATCTTCCCTTCTTGCTGGAAGTTTGCTCTCATTCAACCTGTCCCCAAAAAAATGTGACCGCTCTCAAACCTCCAACTATCATCCAATCGCTTTTATCTCTTGTATCTCTAAAGTGTTTTAAACTATTCTTGATTCCAAGTTTCTTAAACATTTCCCTTATCATAATCTACTCTCAGATTGCCAGTATGACCTTCCTTAGGGGTTGCCCTACTGGTGATCTTCTTTCATATCTTACTAACTCTTGGTCATCTTCCTTTCGGGACTTCGGTGAGACCTTTTCTATTGCATTAGACATATTGAAGGCCTTCGATAGAGTCTGGCACAAATCTTTAATTTCTAAACTACCCTCCTTCGGTTTCTATCCCTCCATCTGTGCCTTTGTCTCAAATCTCCTTTCCGGCTATTCCATAGCTGCGGTTGTGGACGGCCATCGCTCACTTCCTCATCCTATCAACTCCGGTGTTCCTCAGGGCTATGTCCAATCTCCCATTATCTTACAAATTTTCATAAATTATCTTCTCAACTGTACCTTCAGTCCCATCCATTCATACGCAAACAACTCTACATGACACTACATATTTAGTTTTCCAGAATCCCCCAGCCAGCAATCCCTAAAAAATAAACGTAATGAAGCCATACAACACTTATCTTCTGATATAACTACCATTTCCAATAGGGGCAGAGAAAACCTTGTTGCCTTTAATGCTTTCAACGCCCAATTTATCCATCTTACTACCCGTCGGGAACTCCCAGAGGACTATCCCTTATACTTCAACAATACAAAAATTAATCCTTCATCTTCTCTCAATATTTTCGGTGTCTCTTTCTCTTCTGCTCTCTCTTGGAAGGACCATATTATCAGTCTTGCTAAGGCAGTCTCCCAGAATCTGGGTGTGCTCAACTGCCTCAAGGGGTTCTTTACCCCTGCACAGCTTCTTGCTCTGTACAGGGGCACAGTGCATCCTTGTATTGAGTATTGTTCACATGTGTGGGGAGGATCCACACACACTGCACTCCTAGACAAAGTAGAAAGTAAAGCCTTTTGTATCATTAACTCCCATCCATTCACCAACTCTCTGCAACCTCTCTCTCTATGCCGCAATGTTGCATCTCTCTTGCTATTTTATCACTACTACAAAAATCAGTGTTCCTCAGAGCTCTCCCAGTGTATACCACCTCCTCTACGTAGGGTAAATAGTATCCGTCTTGCAACACAATCCCACCCCTACTCTGTGCAACTCAAGAGTGAAATGATACTCCCAATCCTTCTCCTATTCAACTGCTGAGCTCTGGAACTCTCTCCCAGAATCAGTCTTTCCCTCTTCCTATGACTTAAATTGATTCAAACTCCGTGTGTCCATACATTTTGGCTCGAACATACCTTGATTTTGGCCCTGTCACTCTTTCAACTCTTGGGGAGGCACTCGATACAGGTAGTTCTGCCTTTTGTCTCCTTCACTCACATAGAAAAATCAAATCCTTTTAAAATAGGCCTTTCTTTATATTAATGTAATCATTGAAAGAAAACAAATCTGGTATACAGTATTAGCAATAGTAATGCAATAATATGCTGACTATTGGGGTAAGCCAAATAAAATGAAGTTTTACCTTGTCGATATTTGTTTTTTCCGAGATATATTTACATAGATTTACATAGATACACTGGCCACACAGACCTTACGATCCCTGCGAGGTGGCCAGGACCTAATCCTAATAGAGATAGCAACCTTAAGAGAAAGTGGAAGTAAAGGATAGCAAAGATGAAGGCTCTCTCCCCTCCCTCCCACCCTCCGCTCCCTCCGGCAATGTGCCATACATGAAAATAGTTAGAAGTGAATAACCTTGCAGGGCTTGGAAATCGCCTAAAGGAATTTATAGAATAGTTAGAAATGGAAAGAAAAAGGCATGCACACCTTCACTTTTGTTTACATTATTATTTTTGTTTTCCCCTGCTCTCTTCAACTGAAAACGTGTTCATTTCTGGTAGGTTCTCTTGGCAGTCATCAGCTTCTACTGCAGACCAACTTTTCTGTGATATGTGTCTAACCTTTTTTATTTTTGTTATATTGAGTCACTGTCAATAACTGCATTAGGGAGCTTATTCCACTCACTAATTATATTGTGGGTGATTTTTTTTTTTAGTTATGTCTAGGTTCGCTTTCCTGCCTGTTAGTTTTAATTTGTTTCCTCTTGTGGAACCTTCTTTGGCTATCTTAAATAGATTATTAGAATTTACGTTACTAAAGCCTTTTAGTATCTTAAAACACTGTCCCCTTATTCTCCGTTTCTTAAGCGAAAACAGGTCGAGTTATCTTAATCTCTCATTGTATGGTTTATTTGTAATGGAAGGGATTAACTTTGTTGCTCTACGCTGAACGAATTCTAGTTTCTCTATGTCTTTTATTAAGTAGGGAGACCAAAACTGCACAGCATACTTCAGATGTGGCCTCACAATACTTTTGTATAATGGTACAACTATGTCTTTACTATGACAATGTAAATTTCTTTTAATGAAACCTAGTGCTCTATTTTAGATGCTAAGGTGCATTGGCTTGTAGATTTTAGATTTTCATTGATAAGCACTCCTAGGTCTTTTATCTGTGATACGCTCTTTATCTTTTCTCCATTCATGTGGTATTCGTATTTGTTGTTTTGGGAGCCTATTTGTAGTATCTGCCATTTGTTTACGTTAAAGAGCATCTGCCAATTTTCTGACCACTCCGATATCTTGTTTAAATCTGATTGCAGGCTACTTCTATCGCTTTCTGAGATTATTGCATTTCCTATCTTAGTGTTAACGGCGAATTTTGAAATTATGTTATTGATGCCGTTGTCTAAATCATTAATATATGTTATGAATAATAATGGACCCAGTACTGAACCCTGGGGGACTCCACTAGTCACTGGAGTCCATTCTGATTCCACTCCATTAATAATTACTCTTTGCTTTCTTTCGCTTAACCAATTCTTTATCCAATTAAGTGTGTTGCCTTGTATTCCTAGGTTCTCAACCTTCTGAAGTAATTTATTATGAGGGACCTTGTCGAAGGCCTTCTGAAAGTCTAAGTACACTATATCAAGACTTTTGGTAAAATCATTAATCTTAAATAGGCTGTCATAGAATTCGATAAGGTTCGTTAGGCATTATTTGTTTTGCTCTGAAGCCGTGTTGACTATTATCAATAAGATTGTTATTCTCTATGAAAAGTACAAATTCGTCTCTTATGATTGATTCTAATAGTTTTACAATAACGGAAGTTAAGCTAATGGGTCTGTAATTACCTGGAAGTTTTTTATCTCCCTTTTGTAAATATCGGTGTAATATTCGCTGTCTTCCAGTCAGTGGGTAATTGTCCATGTTGGACTGACATGTTAAAACATTTGGTTAGAGGCTCGGCAGCTTCATCTTTGACCAATTTTAGGATTTATGAGATGAGTAGATCTGGGCCGGGAGATTTATTTATTTTCAGTAATTCAATCTTACTAGTGACGTTTGATTGGCTGATTATGAAGTCAGGGAGCACAATTTTGCATGTGTGATTAGTAGCTTGTGGAGTGTTCGTGTTGGCAGCAGTGGTACAAACGGAGCTGAAATAATTGTTAAGAGTAGAGGCTATGTCTTTGCTATCTGTTTCTAGAACACCTTGAGTGTTAAGTATGGGTCCTATCCCGCTTTTGATTTGTTTGCTACTGTTAATGTATCTGTAAAATTGCTTTGGATTAGTCTTACTATCATTAGCTATGCTTATTTCATAATTCCTTTTTGCTGTTTTTATTAGTGATTTTACTTTTCTTCTGGCGGCCAGGTATTGCTTACATATAGTAATATTCTTTGTTTCTCTCTTTAAGTTGTATAAACGATTTCTTTCCCAAATTACTCTACTGATATTTATATCGTACCAAAGGGGTTTGTTTATTTTCTTACTGTGTGTTTTATGCATTGGAATATGTTTCTTTTGAGCACTCATGAATATTTCTTTAAATCTTTCCCATACATCGTCTATGTTGGTGAGACCTTCGAGATGCAGATTAATATCTTTTAGGTCATTTCTTAGGCTATTGAACTCTGCCATATTATAGTTGGTAATAAAAGTCGCACTAGTACTGTTTGTGTGCGACATATAAATATGGAGCCTGACGATATTATAATCACAATTAGATATTAATTCCCCAACTTCTAAGTCGGAGAGAGAGAGAGATTGGTGTTTACTGACAACTAATATACATATCCTAATACAGTAATATTCACAGATTAGGAGATGGTCCAATTAATATTACAAAAGGTAGAAGCATCATAATGTATTATATTATACACAACGTAAATACACCAATCACAATAAAAGTCATTTTGTTTTTTCTATGTGAATGAAGGAGACAATAGGCAAAGGCACCTGTAACAAGTGTGTCCCTCAAAGTTGAAAACATGACAGCGAGCCATATTCAAGGTCCGTTAGAGTAAAAATGCCTGTACCAACGAAATTTCTAGCCGTCTAAATCATAGGATGACAGAAATGTTAATTAAGGAAGAGAGAGCCAAAGTTCACTTGTTGAGAAGAAGACTGAAGAAATGTGTTAATTCTTGGTTTGTAAAGCTGGACAGAATACGAGTGGGAATGTGTTGGAAGGCGGATGCCTCCCACTCGCCGTAAAGGAGAATACGGAATTGCGATAGAAGGGTGAAGGACAAATTGTAGGGAACTACATTAAAATATAATAATTGATAGGCAGAGACTAATGGAGAACAAAAACCAACACCATCCATCGTTTTGCTTTGACGGTATTTGGTATAGTACTTATCAAGCAACAGACTATACCCTCTCAGCCTATGCCCGAGAGGAAGTAAGTTGGAATATAGAAAAAAAAAAAAAAAAAAAATGTTCCGAATAGGTAGGCCAGAAATCGTGAATCCTAATATCTAACTCGAAAAAGACTATAACAAATAGAATGAAATTTCCGACACCTGCTCCCTTGTTTATCCCCGGATGGTAGAAATATTAGCTTGATTGCTTTGGTCGTTTGTGAACTATAGAGGGTAATGTTCAAGAGTATTGGACTACTTACTTGGGATAGGGTCATGTTTGATTACGTAGAATTCAGATGCATACTATTATCCCGTATTGTTAGTGTTTATTATGAGTATGGATATGTACGAGTTTGAAGAGAGGCTATAATGACAGTGGAAGTGGATCAATCTTGGTGGTGTAATGGTTAGTGTTTAAGGTATGTACGTGATATCCCAGGTTCTAATCGCTCTAGGTTCACATGCTTGTATTTAGTTCATTGGGAGATGTTTGGTGTCGCGAGTGAGATTAATTAATTTGATTATATATTTAGGGTTTTAACCTTGAGACGTTTGGTAAGGTGAGATTTGTATTTATTTACATATATAATTCATATTGTCTTTAGTTTCCTCCCAAGACTTCCATCAATTTAAGAAATACCCCCAAGACCATCCATCGAGATAAATCTATACATTTGTTGGTAGAAACGTGGCCCGGCTGAAGGCCAGTTCCTCCTAAATTACAGGTTCGCTATTGATCACCAGGAAACAATTCGACACCTAAATGGCAAAAGGCAAAACTGCCGGTGACAAGTGCCTCTTCCAGAGTTGAAAGAGTGACAGTGTACTCAAGGAATGTACAAGCCAAAATGCCTGGGAACACAAAGTTTTAAGAAATTTAAGTCATAGGATATGGGAAAGAAGGATTCAGGGAGAGAGTTCCAGAGCTGAGCTGTTTAATAGAATAAAGATTGGGAATATCGTTGCACTCTTAGGTCAGAGAGTTGCACAGAATAGGAGAGGGATTATGTTGCAAGTCGGGTGCTACGGGCTCTACATAGAGGAGGTGGTATTCATTGAGAAAGCTCTGAGGAACACTTATTATTGTAATGGTGGTAGAGTTGTAGAGAAACAGTGAGTGAACATGAGTTAATGAGATGAAAAGCTTTCATTTCTACTTTGTCTAGAGGGCTGTGTGGGAGGATCTTCCCACACATGCAAACAATACTCAATATATGGATGCACTGATACCCTTTACGGAGCAAGAAGCTGTGTTATAGAGCCGGTGCGGGGGTGGCAGTGTACGATAATTCGGGCCGCTCCAACCGCACATGGGCCTGCTTCACGTGGCTCCGCCCATCGACTCGCGTTCGGGTTTGATTCGACTTGGCTTCGACAACCCTTCGACTTACATTCTAGTCATTCGGATCACGATCGAATATTCATCGAGTCTAATTAGGAATGTCGAACATGCACCCAGCTTCTGAGAAGCTGTTTTAACAAGAGTGGTAATATGGTCTATCCAAGAGAGATCAGAAAAAAATTAGTCACTAAAATATTAAGAGAAGATGAAAGGTTAATTTCTATGTTGTTGAAGACTAAGGGATAGTCTTCTGGAAAACTTTGACGATTAGAAAACGGAGAAATTGAGCTTTGGAAGCATTGAAAGTAAGAAGGTTTTCTCTGTCCCAATCAGATATAGTAAAAATATCAGAAGTTAGGTGTGCCAATGCCCTGTTACATGAGTTTTGGAGTGACTGCATGCTGGGTTGTTGTGGAAAAACTAGTTGAATAGTGTGAGGTAGAGTCACCAGCATATGAGTATATGAGACTAGAGGTACAGTTGAGGAGATAGTTAATGAATATTACAAAGAGAACTGAAGAAACGACAGACACCTCAGGAACACCGGAGTTGATAGGTTGACGAACATAGCGATGGCGGTCCACAACTACAGCTATGGAACGGCAAGAAAGGAAATTAGAAATAAAGGCACAGATGGAGGGATACAAACCGAAGGAGGATAGATTTTTATATTAAAGATGTGTGCCAGATTTAATCGAAGGCCTTCGATATGCCTAGCGCAATGGAACAAAATTCACCATCGTCCCGAAAGGAGGATGACCAAGAGTTAGTAAGAATATAACCAGTAGAGCGACCCTTAGGAAGCCATACTAGAGATCTGAGAACAGATTATGAGAAGAGAAATGTTTAAGAAATTTAAAAGTAAGAAAATTTCCTTAAACATTGGACATGCAAGAAATGAGACTAAGTGGAGGATAGTTGAAGGGTTGAGAGCGTCACCCTTCTTTGCGACGGGTTGAATGAGAGCAAATTAGGAATGAAAGCAAATTAGGGAAGGCATTAGAGGAAAGACAGACAAAAGAGTTTGTCTAGGCACGGAGTCAGCATGAAAGCACACTTAATGATGTACAACAGGAGGAACGCCATCCAGTGTGTACGCCCTCTTACTATTAAGCCCAAAGAGGGTAGAAACTACATCCTTAGGAGAGATTAGAATATTACGCATAAGTAGTAGAAAGGGGATTGGAGCGGGAGGAATAGCACTGGAATCATCCAAGGCGGAGTTTTTAGAAACATTTTGGGCGAAGAGTTCATCTTTTTTCAGGAGAAGAAGTGATGGTAGTGCCGTCAGAGTGAAAAAAGGAAATTGACAGACTGAAACCTCATAAATCGCCTGGTCCTGATGAGGTATATGCTAGAGTATTAAAAGAATGTAGGGATGAGTTAAGTTACCCATTAACATTTTTATTTAACAAGTCATTGGAGACAGGTATAGTTCCAGAAGCTTGGAAGCTTGCAAACGTAGTTTCGATCTTCAAAAAAGGTGACAAATCAATAGCATCCAATTACCGTCCCATTAGCCTTACATCAATCATAGGAAAGCTACTAGAGTCAATTATTGCTAGTAAAATTAGAAACCACTTAGATACATTTAATTTAATAAATTCTTCTCAGCATGGATTCACTCAGGGACGTTCTTGCCTTACTAATTTGCTTAGTTTTTTCTCAGAGGTATATGAAGCAGTAGATAATGACAAGTCATATGATATAATATATTTAGATTTTAGTAAAGCTTTCGACAGAGTCCCCCATGAGAGATTGATGAGAAAGGTTGAGGCGCATGGAATAGGTGGGGCGTTGTTGGGATGGATTAGGTCATGGCTAATTGGTAGGAAGCAGAGAGTCAGCATAAATGGTACGAAGTCAGAATGGGGAGCAGTCAAAAGTGGTGTCCCCCAGGGATCTGTATTAGGCCCTCTGTTGTTTGTTATATACATAAATGACCTTGATTTAGGTATAACTAGTAGGATAAGTAAATTTGCAGACGATACCAAAATGGGGAGAACAATTGATTCAGATAGAGATATAGAGTGCCTCCAAAGGGATCTAGATACCTTACACGAATGGTCAGTAAATTGGCAGATGAAGTTTAACACTGACAAATGCAAGGTATTAAAGATAGGGAAGATGCATACAAATGTTAAATATAAACTAGCTAATATGGAATTAGAAAACTCGAATTGTGAGAAAGATCTAGGTGTGTTTGTTAGCAATGATTTGAAGCCTAGACAACAGTGTATAAGCGTTCGAAACAAGGCAAACAGGATTTTCGGGTTCATCTCCTAGGAGTGTAACAGAACTGCTGATGTTATCTTAAAACTTTACTTGTCATTAGTGAGACCCCATATGGATTATGCTGTTCAATTTTGGTGTCCTTATTACAGAATGGACATAGATTCATTGGAGAGAGTACAGCGTAGAATGACAAAAATGATCCATAATATTATTTGTATTAATCTCACCACCACACCCCCAATGAAATTAATTAAAGTATAATATGATCCACATATTAGAAATCTTCCGTATAAAGAAAGGTTGAAGAAATTAGGCTTACATTCGTTAGAGAGACGCAGAGTTAGAGGGGATATGATAGAGGTGTTCAAGTGGGTTAGTGGGATTAACAAAGGGGACATGACAAATGTACTAAAGCTCAGTGATAGCGAAAGAACTCGTACCAATGGTTTCAAATTAGATAAATTTCGTTTCAGAAAAGATATAGGCAAATATTGGTTTGGTAACAGAGTTGTAGATGGGTGGAATGGACTACCAAGTGCTATAGTGGGTTTAAAAACGATAGGGAGCTTTAAGATAAAATTGGATAAGCATATGGACGAGAAGGGTTGGGTGTGAAGGGGGATCAGCAGGGTTGGGCCAATCAGCGCTCTGCAGACCCCGTAATCCTGCGTTAATCTCTAACCGTTTTGGTAAGATGATCCTCAGGGTATTAGAGTGTTCAGCCTATAATTGGGCTTTGTAATTGGGGTTGTGTGGAACAGGGATCTGCCTTGCTTAGGCCAATCGGCTTTCTGCAGACTCCCAATGTCTAATGTTCTTATGTTATGTTCTTAAAAAGGGGAGGGAAGGACAATCCTTAAAATTGCCAAACTAATGGAGCGAAAGTCTCAAAATCTCAAAACTAATGGAACTAAACATTAGGGAGAAGAGGGTCCAGAAGAAAACCAAACCTCCCCTTAAGAATTCCTAGAGCACCTCTGCTATATTGTTTCCACTGCTCATATTTTCCTCTTTTGACACCCATTTATATCCATACTCATAATAAACATTTGGGAATACTTGTTATGAATTGGCAACATGACTATTAACCTTACAACAGCACCCTTGTAGCTTCTTACTCATAACACCCGACTACTGCAACAAACGGCTTTAACGCAACTTCCAGGCGCTCTGAGGACCAAAGGTGCATACTATCCTCTACTAATTACATACTATCCTCTACTAATTACATAATTAAGAAACTGAAACTCCTAGTTGTAGTAAATGGAACCCATGAGCCACAATTATCACGATAACCCAGTGCTGAATGTCAACACTGGGGTGGATCCTTCCTAAGCATCATAAATGAAGACAAGTCCCGATAGAAATTACGTTATAAATACCAAGTACCTTAATGAAATCTAAATGGTGTTAAGTACTCTAAAGACATATTAATTACGTTAATGATTGCAAAATTATGTAAATTAGGAAGCTCAATAACGATCCAACAACCACACTGCTCAGCTTGAAGTAATCCGCCCGTGTAACGAAAGCCTTTAGGGTCTCTCCTCCCGCCACTCCACACTGAGCACCCTAGCGGTATGGATCCCCCCAACAATTAAATGTTAAAGAATACATATAAATATGAATACACAGTCATGAAATGCAGTGTTAATTAATCAATCGCAGAAGGCAATTCACTATTTATACAAGGAAGAAATGGAGCTTAGCAAGGCAATAATTAATAACTACACAATGATAATTCTGTGTTTAGCTTAGGAAGTGCATAACAAAGCAATACATCAATCCCAGAAGAAAAAATAAGGTTAGGTAGTTCAAATCAAATTAAAGCAGGGAGGCACGATAGCTCTGAACAGTTTAATTTGCATGTAACCTGTTGTATATACAAGATTGCATAACAATAACCTATTGTATATACAAGATTGCATAACAATAACCTGTTGTATATACAAGATTGCATAACAATAACCTGTTGTATATACAAGATTGCATAACAATAACCTGTTGTATATACAAGATTGCATAACAATAACCTGTTGTATATACAAGATTGCATAACAATAACCTGTTGTATATACAAGATTGCATAACAATAACCTGTTGTATATACAAGATTGCATAACAATAACCTGTTGTATATACAAGATTGCATAACAATAACCTGTTGTATATACAAGATTGCATAACAATAACCTGTTGTATATACAAGATTGCATAACAATAACCTGTTGTATATACAAGATTGCATAACAATAACCTGTTGTATATACAAGATTGCAAAACAATAACCTGTTGTATATACAAGATTGCATAACAATAACCTGTTGTATATACAAGATTGCATAACAAACAATACTTAATAATATAATTACGTGAATTTATAGTGTTTATTGTGCTTTGTAGCTCGTGCTAGGTTATAGATACAATTAGGGACTCATTAATGTATTTAAAAGCAATCATAGACCCTTGGTCTTGACATTTAAAATTACGTTACTTGCTCAAACTAGCGAGAGACATGCTCTCCCTTCAACTTCCTACACCAGAGTGAGTAGGAATTATCAACCCTACCTGACCGTGACTATGATATCACCAAATAACCAGGAGCCAACCGAGGAAAGTTCGAGAGCCCTCACATGAGGCCTCGAGACTTCCCATTGCTTAAATAAAATGTCTATGAAAATGTAGGGTCACATGGGATTAAACTACAATATGAATACTATTTATTCAACATTTATCATCCATTACAAACACCAATGTACTTGAATAAATTAATGAAAGCATAGTATCCTCCCGGGATACGAACTAGGACACCACACCCAAAACATAAGCATCTAAACCATTACACCACCAAACAGTTATATGAGGCATCAAATCAGCACTGTTATTTCACTGGAAATCCTGAAACTAATTTCAGGTTTCGTACACTTAACCCTCTCCGACATATGACGCGATTTTGAGCCTAGTGGGGATACTTTAAAGCCTCTGTTACCATCAGGGGTATTTAGAAGCCTTTAGCTTAGTTACTTCAAACTCTGCAGGTGTCTTTGAGTTAGCTGTGGGCAGAAAACTAATTTTGGAGAGGTAATTAAAAGAGTGAGAGAACTCTATTTCTTATTGCTAATCTGGCAACCTCTGCGTCATAAATGCGTGAAAGGGTTAAGTTTAGCGCCAGAATGTAACCAATCTGCAAACATGAGGGACGGATGACGCAATCCTTGAGACGGGGATTTATCTTAACATGGAGACGTGGCCAACCAGAAAACGGAAAATGTTAACAGAATGTGATTATTAACATATCAGCCTTAAATATTTGTGTAATCCAATATTTGTATTTTACTCCCAACACCAAACGCCTTCTAATGACATAAATGAAAGCATGTGATGCTCCCAGGATAAGATATTTTGCGCATACATGTTCCGTTCCCGTATTCAATATAATATCATGGAATCCCATAAATAACCGAAGAATATTAATTTAGCTTCCTGATAAACATATTAGTAATAATTAGATAATAATTTATACTGCAAAATATAATCATAAGCTTACAATGAGCGGCAGTATGTCTGTTTTGCGCATATAGATACGTAGCTCCATCTAGTGGTATAAATGCTCGTTGTTGTTGTTGTTGTTGTTGTTGTTCCCCAGGCTGTCTGGCCGAACAGCCCCAAGGTCTCGAGCAAGGCCAAGGCCATAAACGAGCGCCCCCACAAAATCCTCCCTTGCTTACCACTAACAAAGCCCGGGTGACCCAAGCCACTCCAAGGCAGGGAGCTGAGGAAGGTGCGGAAACGCCCGGGAAACCAAAGCCCCACCCAAGGCCCTGTGTCCCTCAGCAATTATGGAGGGAAAGTTGAGGGGTAAGGGAAAAATGTGACGCTTTGGCTCCCAATCTGCCAACTTCTAGTTTGGCAGTAGGGAGGTCAATCCATGGAAAAGACGCCGCCACTTGAGATCTAGAAGATATATAAGTAAAAGGAACAGTCAGAGTAAGCTATGGGAATGGCAGAGATCGCTCAGTTCTCACTCTGATAGACCAGCCCATCACCACATGACTAGAACCCAATCCTCTCAGCATCAGCTAGGAAAGGCCCTAGAAAGCCGCCTTTGGCGGGGGGGGGGGGATAGCTCCCCTATTTCAACTCCTTTCGGGGTTGGGCACCCGCCCTTGTAACTACTTGTAACTACGTTGTAACTACTGGTACAGGATGAATAGTTTGGTCTTTGGATATAAGTTCTACATGATCCAATATGAAATAGAACCTCATTTTGTGGTAACCGAGGCAAAATGTCCACTCTCTATTACTGCCGGATCTCCAGCTCCCCTCCCCTCTCCTGACAACAACGACACTACAATGCTCTCATCTCACTCGCTTTCTCTCTTTTATTACGCAGGGTAATTTAAAGCCCAATTGCCCGCTCGTCTTTCTTTATGGGAAGTATTGAGGGGTGACTGCTCAAGTATTCAATTAGTCGCTATGTTTTATCCATTGTTAGGGAGACCGTTTGATATTTTTCATTTTTCTATTCACACATTTAATTCCTTAAACTAGTAGGTGTTTTGATTTTCAATAGAATTATTTGGGTATATTATTAATTAATGAGGTAAAACTACTGTCTTGACAACACTTTGTACTGCACCGATATTATTGTTTAACTTTCGGATATACAGTGTAATGTAGTGTTGATGTAATATTTATATTTTAAAAACATTATGACGTCAAAATGCAAGCTATATTAATGTTTTGTAATGTATACATTGGTGAATAAAAACGCAGCTTAAATTAGTTGATCTATGTTCATTCAATATTAAGTAAGTATAAAGTTTGAAATTAATACAAGCAACTAAATTGCATTAGAAAAATAATTGTTATCTGATTACCGCGATTGTGAAATGCCAGCCATCAGGTGGTGCCGGGCGCTCCTGGTTATCATGGCGACTGGCGGCCATCTTGGTCCATAACGCACGCACATACACAAGGCCAGCTGACCGGCAGCCGATTCCCCATACACTTACTTTCACTTTTGTTGTGCCTCTCTCACGCACTGTTTATTGGTTTTATACTTTACCGTATGTTTTATAGTTAGAATATGAGTTTTACACATTTTTGTAGGCACTTTTAACTTAGAAATATGGGTTTTGACATTGTATTTTTAGTGTGGAGACAGGCGCGGTGGTGGTGAAGGCAGGCGTGAGGTACTGGGGGAGGACCACATACGCCACGCTTGTTGTGTGCATAGCAACAAGAAACAGTGTCTCGTCTCTCGTCTCTTCTGACCCCTACGATGACCTGGCGGAATTTTGAGGCATGCCATGGGGTCTGGGTCAACCTCCTCCTCCTCTTCCTCACTTGGTGGGAGTCAACTATGTCATGGAGAGCAGTAGGGGAGCAATACACACTCTATTCCATTTGTTTCAATATTGTGATTATTACCTGTGGAAAATATTTGTTACGACCGCCCATGTCATCCCTCGATTGACGACAATTTACCCACAATAATGAAATGGGCTGAACAGTAAGGTACTAGGTTTAAATTTACTGTCACATATACTCACCATGAATACAACTGGATCGTTCCTACTCATCCCAACTGGCAATACAGCTGTAAACAAATATTTCACTTTATTACCTTAAATTTCTTATCCTCATATTATACTCATACTTTCTACTTTAATAGTAGTAATTTGGGTAAAATATAATATATAAATTTTGTATTTGCTGTATGTATATAAAATATTGAAAATTGAGAAAGTGAGAGCGAGAACGGAGAAATGGATAGGTGCGAGCAGGGCGGTTTTAGGAAGGGAAGAGGATGTGTAGATCAGATTTTTACCCTGAATTGTGTTGTGGAGAAATATCTGGAGAAGAAACAAAAGGTGTATGTTGCCTTCATGGATTTGGAGAAGGCCTATGACAGAGTGGATAGAGAAGGTATGTGGAAAGTACTTCGACTATACATACGGAGTAGATGGCAAGTTGCTGAAAGCAGTGAAGAGCATGTATGAGGGTTCAAAGGTGGCAGTACGTGTGGAGAATGAGCAGAGCAAGTTCTTTGACCTGAATATTGGGTTGAAATAGGGGTGTGTGATGTTCCCGTGGTTGTTTACTGTATATATGGATGGAGTCATGAAAGAAATACAAGGAAGAGCAGTGGATGCTGGTGTGTCGCTGATAAGGGAGGGAAATGAGCGGAAGCTACCTGTACTGTTGTTTGCTGATGATACAGTTCTGATGAGCGATAATGAATGGGAGTTGCAGCGTCTGGTAAATGTCTTTGGAACAGTGTGCAAAAAACGGAATCTGAAGGTAAATGCGGGGAGGAGCAAGGTTATGTCTTCGAAAGGGGTGATGCCACAGAGTGTGAGGTGAGGTTGAACGGTCAGGCTATGGAGATTGTCAGCTCATTTAAGTATCTGGGCAGTGTGTTGAGTAAAGATGGGACTATGGAGTCGATGGACATAGCCACCTATTTGGAGATGTCTATGTCGGCAATTAACCTGCATTATGCAGAAGACAAACGGACGTCTGCCATCTTGACGTCCATAGAACTTAAACCTTATACTCGCCTTTTGAACACTCCATGGACCGATTTAAAAAAGCTCATCCTTGAAGCATTACGACCCACTATGGGTCATGTCCCAGCCCTTGACCATTTGTATGCCGTAATAATAATAATAATAATAATAATAATAATAATAATAATAGTTCTTAAAGCTAGCGCATGCTAAGCTAGCTAAGGATAGCTCAATAAGGCCGATTAGGCGTATTTCCATTGGGGTCCTGTACTACTACCCCATCCCTTTGCTCATGAGGGATGGTAACGACTCAGTGCTTGTGAAAAATCTTTAATGCGCCGAGCGTGGGCGCGAACCCGGGACTTCTGGGTGGAAGTCCGAGACGCTAGTCACTACACCAAGCGAGCCGCTAACATACAACGAAGATTTAGACGACACCCTTTTGAAATTACGTCGTTGCACAAAAATTGCATACCCCGACTATGATACTGCCGCACTCAATAAAATTGTATTTGACAACCTCACCCATATCGTTCCCTTCTATGTGAAACACTACTTTACTGTGCACGAGGTTTTGACTCCTGCGGAAGATATCAAAATTATCCGCAAGTTTCTGTCCGTACCCTCCACCTCAACCTCCCAGCTCAGGCTCTTGCTACAACTAACGTAATAGATGCCCCTACAACCAGTTCGCCTCCATTTTCCGCCATGCTACTACCACATCAGTCCATGGAGGTCACTTGCCCCATGTCCACAAACGCCGTAACCCATTCTAATCCAGCCCCTCATCACTACAAACCCCAAAATCAATCGTCATTGGAGGCCCATCATGTCGTTTCTGTGGATTTATGTGTTTAAGAAAAGGAACAATTTCGCGTATACATTCCTTAACAATGGACACAGGTATGTCATCATAACCACATGAAGAGTTTTTTTAAATTAGTAATGACCGAGTGGAGTTCCTTCTCCGAAACTGGAGCTAACCTGAACAAAAAATTCACTGGGTCAAGGAAGGTATTTTTCAAAGTCTGAAGGGTCTGTCCTAATATTACGGCTCAAGTTTTCTCCTACCAAACTGAAGTATTCATTGAATCCTTCAGCGATCTGCTTCGGTTCTGTTGTAGGTTTACCGTTAAATATCATAATTGTTGCGGGGGATCATCTCGTTTGTTTCTGTTTAATATTGTATTAATAAAGTTCCAGGTTTTCCTCATGTTTCCAGAATATTCAGTTAACTTAGATTTGTGATAATTATTCTTTGCAATCTTTATTGTGCGCGTTAATATTTTTCTATAATTTTTGAAATAGTCTCCATAGGTGATTGGCCATTTTGCAGCTTTCTTTTGTAATAAATTTTTAATTTTTATAGAATTAGTAATTGCTGGTGTTATGTATGGCTTATTGAGGTATTTTATCTTTATTTTAATCTCACGTTTGGGACAGTATTCATCAAAAATTATTTAAAAATTTTGCATATACGAATTAAATGTAGAATTTATGTCATTTGTTAGGCTTGAGCGCCAGTTGTAGTCCTTTAATGCAGTTTTGAGTTTTGCTAGGTTTTCTGTTGTGGGTGACCTTGTGATTTTAGTAATGTGAGTATTTAATTGATTTACTTGTAGATCGGGGTAAATAAATTTACTAGTAACTGGAAAATGATTCGTAATTTCCGTAAAAATAATGCTACTCGAATTATAGTACTCAATAGCTGTAGTCCATAATAAGCTTTACCAGTGAGTACACTCTGAAGGAGTATTGGCCAATATTGCTGGGGCCATTTGAAACCATTAGCTGCCTTCTCAAACAATTGAAAGTATTTAGTTACATCAGATTCATTAAATACAGGGACAAGTCTAACATTTTTGGCCACATCAAAATGATCAGGATTAGATGACCTATTTACCCCCTGTTTCATGCGGTACTCATGGCCCAACTTAGCAATTTCAATGTGTGCCTGTGTTTGTGCCTGTTGAGCCTGTGCTTGTTGAGCACGACCCTGTGCTTCAGCTTCCTGAACACGAGCCTGTGTTTCAGCTTCCTGAACACGAGCCTGTGCTTCAGCTTCCTGAACACGAGCCTGTGCTTCAGCTTGTGCCTGTTGTGCTTGAGCTTCCTGAATACGAGCTTGAATCTTTGCAAGTTCAATTTGTGTATTCATAGTTGTGTCAACTGAATGAGTTATATTAAACAGTTTCTGATTAATCATGTCAACAATTTGATCTTTATGAGCACTTGAAGGAGGAGCAAGCTGCAGGTATTGTGCAAGAACTTTGAGTTAATTTATATTCCTACTTTCTACCTCAACAACTGTCTTAACACTCTCTACAAAATCTTTAGCTTCCTCAAAGGTAGAAATAGTTGAAGAAGACATCATGAACACTTAAATATCACAAGCAAATAATTTAATATATTCTTAAACAAGTCCTGAAGATCCTGGCTCAAGGTCGCCAATGTTATGTTTTTGGGCGAGGTGAAATGACACAAACAATAGACTATACATGAAATTCAAGACTGATGTCAAAACCCTCTCCAAAATATCCAGGTTCAAGGTGTTACATCCCTCGCCACTGTGAAGCTTCGAGAGTTTCTGCTGTGCTCGACCCCTTTCGACTCTCTATAGCTCGGCACTCTGAGTTGTTTTGTTGTGCCAGCCAGGGTCGACTATGACGTCTCAGTTGAGTGCGTCAATTGATTCATTTTGTATATTATTTAATGTTCTTAATAATAGATGGCGCTGTACTTGCCAATCTTCTGTTTTCTAGATACCTTTCTGTACATGAATAAGGGGTTCAGGCTGTGACAGAGGGTGTTGTAATTCCTCTTGAATTCATATGCAATCAGTATATACTCAACCAGCGTCTTGGATATATCGGCTCCTGGAGATTTGTGTGGAGAGGTTATCCTGTATTGTGTGCTACTAAATACTGCTAGCTGTGCTGATAACCAGGGAGTAGTGTCTTGTCTGTGAAGCTTCTGCATAGTAGCCACGTGCGGGCATGCGCGCGCGTCGGCTGCCCAGCTGTTTAGAGGCAGGCAGGCAGGCAGGCAGGCAGGCAGGCAGGCAGGCTTTTCCTTAGTATATATCCTACGACAACGTAACTAATGTCTGGGATATTCTTGTTGTTTCACAGCTTGTAGCTGCCCTTATTCTTAACCAACGCATCTTAGTATATTTTATTCTCGATAGTTGATAGTTTCATTATAATATATAAGATGTAAGTCTAGTGAGGGCGGGAGGAGACGAGCGGGAGAGAGAGACCGGCTTGGGACGTTGCTTCGCTTGCTTAGCTTGGGACGAGCCTGAAGCGCTGCCACATACATTTGATTGCAACGTTAGGCTTAGTTTCGACTCACGCACGGGCTAGAGGATTTTGACCCGGCAACTGTGTTGAGTGTTGCCAAGCATGGGATGTATTTTGCATGCCTAGGGCGGGGTCCAGACAGATTCAAGACTCGGAGCTCACCTCACTGTCGTACCCTTCGGACCCCCTTGATATCTATCCCTCTCAACCCCACTTAGAAACTTTCTCTCTTACTTTGTATACCTTCTTTCCACTACTTCACCAATCTATTTAATTATCCCATCCCCTTGATAGACCTTATATCTATTATTGTATTAACGACGAGCTCTCAGATAACTAGATAGGATTTTGGGCCTTCTGCAGAGATTTAATTGTTAATGAGACCTAGGAAGCTTTTTTGTTGTCTCATATTTGGTGGTTTCATGCTTGCTAGTGTGTTCTTGTGTCAGGTTAGCAGGGGCTAGACCGGAGGGGAGGCTTTTTGCGATCCTTTAAGTAAAGTCTGCTGGTGCGAGTCCTGTGGACCCGCATGACTTTACTAGGATACCCGTGGGAGTCTGGGGGCATTTTCTTGTCTGTATCCCTGTGTGTCTAGTGTTATGTTGTGAGGGCCCTTGCCTAGTCCACTCACCACTGCGCTAGCACGTCTTGCTTTTGTTTTAGGGTCGCCAGGAGAGAGTCCGATACTTGCGATCCGAGTCTCTCAAGAGAGCACCCTTTCAATTAAAGTAATTTGGCGCACAGACTTGGGAACGTCCCTAGGCTAGAGCAGGTGGCTCAGCCCGGGTATCCGAAGCCTATATCCTTCCGGCTAGACCTCTGCCACCTGGCAGATTAACAGCTAGAGGTTTATCATCTCTGTATGCTTGTTATTGTGCCACAGTTTACCGTTTTTGTGAGCATTGGGATTCAGGGTGTGACTTAGAGA
The DNA here is from genome assembly GCA_032716605.1 of Paralithodes platypus. Lineage (NCBI taxonomy): Eukaryota > Metazoa > Arthropoda > Malacostraca > Decapoda > Lithodidae > Paralithodes > Paralithodes platypus. The sequence goes on along the minus strand of CM064536.1, from coordinate 7,184,046 downwards.
CTCTGTCCGAGCAGGCTTGCCTGACTAAGAGTGAGAAGCACACCTGTATGTGGTTATGTTATATAAGGTTCTTTTCTTTTTTCCTTTAGTTTTGTTTGTTTGTTCATAGAGATAAATTATTATAATTTATATATTAATATTCATATAAATATATTATTTTCCTTTTTAATGTAGTTCCTTGCAATTCTTTATATAATATACTCTTTTCTTTTATAATTAATTATATATATATATATATATATATATTAAAATTATCTTTATTTTTCTTAACCATCATATTATGTGCATTAGTTTGGTACAAAGGGGTTAGTGGTGTGGTCAAGTTTATAAGATCAAAGTGGCTTATGATATAATAACTTACATAAATAAACTGCTATATAAACTATAACTACCATCTCTAAAATAGACTACTGAGTCTTGGCATAAGTCTGTTAAACAGACTATTACTCTCCTCACTGAATTCACTTCTAATCTATTCAGTCTAGTGTGACAATTTGGGAGTTACCATACCCGTAGGGCTTACCAGGCCTAATTAAAACTCCTCGTAACTTCCGGGTTGTAACAAATGGGGGCCTGACCGGGATTTGTTTTTTGCCATTTTACTTGACTTCCATTGCTGACTTCCGTTACCTTACTGATCATATATTTGTAATTTAATTGATATTTTATACCACGTCTTAAAGGAATCTTGACTATTAGATCTCTTGTTTTCTTGCTTATGTTGTTTAAATATTCATTCCTATCTATAATTTGGTTTGTACAACAAGGTAAGATTACAAAAGTAGCTCTCCCTCACAATTACAGGGAACATTGATACATAATACTAGGATGTGTTCAGGCGCTCATCTCATTCCTCATACTCCTTCATACTTGTATCACCTTTGGCAGACGGTACCAAGTATATCCTAGAGTAGCTCGTGATAGATTACAAATCATCACTGGTCATCCCCTGAGTCACCCTTAAATAATTTATTTCATCACTTCCATCTAACGACATCAAGATGTGATGAATTCTAGCGATATTCAAGTTATGTTCCCTATTTTTAGGAAGTTTAGAGATTTTTCGATTGTTAAAGATTATTCTAGATACTTCAACATATGTTTTCTAGTGACATACAAGTTTTTAGTGTCTGGTGATTATCTAGCGATTTGTCAATGCTATTCTAGCATACATTTGTGCTCTAGTTTATCATGCATTGTTTAATAATATTTGCCCTATTTCTCCAGAAGACTTCCTACATGGTATAGTGTATTGTTCTAGTGATAATTACATATTATACAGGGCTATTTTAAGTTGGCTGATGATTATGAAACTGTAATATGCTGGACGATGAGAATACTGTATGTAAACATGTCTCGGATATCACTGATAATTTTTGGCATTTTCTGCCAAAAGCCCAATGGCTAATCCGTGGTGGTAACGAAACACGCAGCTTTACACATTCACATCGTCATTGGCTTCCGGTAATTAATGTCATAGTAATGTAATTAACATTTGTTGGTGATATAAAAAGAATTACCAGTTCTTGAAGGATGACAATTTTATCCTTCAAGAAAGATTGAAATATTCGCTATTCGTATTCGCGAATTTTACCAACAAATATTCGTATTCGTATTCGCAAATAGTGAACATTGATATTCGTTCCATTTATAATATATATGTATATAAATAGATAGAGATATAGATAGATATACTATATACGTATATGTCAGTTGCTAAATTACTGAAAAGAGGAAGACAACGATGATGGAGGTACAATATGTATCGATACTGGATTGAGGAGAGATATGCTGCCGCTAAAAGAAGATGAGGCGGAAGGGCGGTCTAGGGGTGTATATTTTAAGCTTGATGGAGGTCTAGGGAGGACACTAAAATAATAATAAAAACATCAATTTATTTGCAAATATATACGGCCATCCTTCCCTTAATGAGACCATCGCCCAGAGCAGAGCAGTACCAGAACCAGTTGACCGGAAAATTAAAATAAGGGAAGGCCAAACGAACGTTGAGGATTACTTACAGCAGATCATTGGAGAGAGCCGTGGATATTGGGAGAGAACGAACATGATAGACAGAATTATGTTGAGGTAAAAACACATCCGTAGCTATATATCAAAATATTCTTTGTATCCACGTCATTCAGAAGACGAATTTGACGTTCTGTTTGGTATCTCATCAAATCATTTAACTTGGTAAAATTGTAATGGGTTTTAACACCTTATGAGCGGCCTAGGCGGTATATAATATGTAGCCACCAGCGGGGTGTTTTTACCCAAAATAGGGCTGTTTATGTGATCATTTTCATGCCTAAATAAGACCCAGAGCGTAAAACCAGTATCTATCCCTGAAAGGGCATAAACAGAGCTTAACAATGACACCACAACGATCCTTGTATGACGGCTAGTTTTCTTGCAACAACCGCGCAACACGAGTGCAAAAACCATGTAATTCGGTACTTTCCCCATACATTTCCCTATGTAGCGAGTGTGGAGGAGGGTGGGATTCATGTCAGTTGGTCCGTCGCGGTGGTCTGGAGCAGTCATACGCTCGCTACTCTCCTGCCACCACTTGTCTCTCTCTCTCAGCAACATTACGTGCTGAAATTGCCACACGACCTATGTCGCGCGCCGCCACATAGTCCAAATTGATTTCACTCGACTTATGATGCGCGCCGCCAATAAGGGGTTAAAGGGGCACCCACATTATGAGGAAATGTGTTAGTAATAAATTAACCCCTTCTGTACCGGCGACGTCATTTTAAATGTATTTGGGCTCTAATTTGACAACTATATTCAGCTCAAAAGAAACTACAGCAATTAACAGGCTTCGAACTATCTCAATTTACCGATTTTAGCACCACAGATCCTCCTTCAACTGCACAAAATCGTTTAAATATAGATAGAATAAAATGGTGTTAATAATCCAGGTGATGTGACTTTTGTAAGTGTTTTCATTAGTGTTACCTATAGTCAATTCATTATGAGTCAGCCAGAAATCGTGACTTATAATAATAATAATAGTTCTTAAAGCTAGCGCATGCTAAGCTAGCTAAGGATAGCTCAATAAGGCCGATTAGGGTCCTGTACTACTACCCCATCCCTTTGCTCATGAGGGATGGTAACGACTCAGTGCTTGTGAAAAATCTTTAATGCGCCGAGCGTGAACCCGGGCCTTCTGGGTGGAAGTCCGAGACGCTAGTCACTACACCAAGCGAGGGGGTGTAACTTCTATTCTCTGTTACTCAAAATGGGCTAGAACAAACGGGCTGTAAATGTCTACACACATTTTCTGGCTGGATCTTCCCAAATGGTGATAATGTTAGCTCAATGTCTTCAGTTGTTTTTGACTTACAGAGGTTATGGAAAGATGACGATGTCTGACCTAACTATAGTGAATCGAATGCAAGTATAGCCTTTACGAAAATATCATAGAACAGAGGTATCTTTGACAGGTTAACCCCTTCTATACCGGAAACTGTCTTCTTAAGGGGAGGTTTTTAGTTTGGTCCCTAGATATCCTTCAAGCTTAAGATTACACCCCCTTGAGCCCCTTTCAAGATAAATTTGTACATTTTTCGGAAGAAAAATGTCCCGGCTGAAAGCCGGTTCCTCTTAAATTACAGGCTCGCTATCGCTCGCCAGGATAAAATCGACACCTAAATGGCATGAAAGGTCTTAAAATTGACAGAAATGGGTTGAAAGTTCTTAAAATCGTCAAAATAATGGGGCAAACGTCTTAAAAATAGAAAAACAATGGGGCTAAACATGAGGTAGAAAGGAGTCAAGAAAAAAACTCCCTCAAGTGGAAATCTCCCCTTAACATTAATCTGGCAACTATTATTAGATGATTATACTCAGTTTCAAAAGGGTCTCCAGCAATAAATAGGCTTCGAACTAATTAAAAGGAGGTATTTAGTTGGTTCCCTAGACCTCCATCAAGCTTAAAATTACACCCCCTCGAGTCCCTTTCAAGATAAATTTGTACATTTTTCGGTAGAAAAATTTCCCGGCCAAAGGCCGGTTCCTCTTAAATTACAGGCTCGCTATCGCTCGCCAGGATAAAATCGACACCTGAATTGCACGAAAGGTCTTAATATGGGGTGAAAGTTCTTAAAATCGCTAAACAAATGGGGCAAACGTTTTATAATATCAAAAGCAATGGGGCTAAACATGAGGGAGAAAGGGGTCAAGAAAAAAAATCCCTCAAGTGGAGATCTCCCCTTAACTTAACCCTTTTTGCTAGCTTACATCCTTCTAAAATTGCACACAATCCTCTAAATAGTGTGAGAATACAATTAAAAAGACGTAACCGGTACAGAAATGGTTACGAGAACAATGCATTGGAATGAAGATCACGTAGAAACAAGGGTGTTAAATCTAAATTACAAATCCCTAATTATAAATCCCTAATTATAAATCCCTAATTATAAATCCCTAATTATAAATCCCTAATTACAAATCCCTAATTATAAATCCCTAATTATAAATCCCTAATTATAAATCCCTAATTATAAATCCCTAATTATAAATCCCTAATTACAAATCCCTAATTACAAATCCCTAATTACAAATCCCTAATTATAAATCCCTAATTACAAATCCCTAATTACAAATCCCTAATTATAAATCCCTAATTATAAATCCCTAATTATAAATCCCTAATTATTTGAGGAATTGCTAATCCATGTATTGTTTGAGGATGGGTAGTACTTGTTGTCCATATATAGTGAAATGTTCATTCATTTGGGAGGGGGGAGGGGTACTAGTTTGCTTCCTAGACCACTATCCAGCTTGAGGGGAGATTTCTACCTGGAGGATTTTTTTCTGGACCCCTTTCTCCCTCATGTTTAGCCCCATTGCTTTTGAGATTTTAAGACATTCGCCCCATTAGTTTGGCGATTTTAAGAACCCTCGCCCCATTTCTGTCAATTTTAAGACCATTCGTGACATTTAGGTGTCGATTTTTCCTGGCGAGCGATAGCGAGCCTGTAATTTAAGGGGAACCGGCCTTCGGCCGGGAAATTTTTCTACCGAAAAATTTACAAATTTATCTTGAAAGGGGGTCTAGGGGGAGTAATTTTAAGCTTGATGGAAGTCTAGGGAATCAACTAAGAACCTCCCTTTAAGAATATACTCCCAATAGCCCTGCTAGATCAATTTGTACGTTTTTCCGTAGAACAATGTACCGGCCATCCATTTAAATTCCAGACTTTCCAGGGAAGAAATCGGCAAACTAAATGGCACGAAAGGTGCTACTGTTCACAACAAATGGGCGGAATTTCTTAAAATCGCCAAACTAATGGAGCGAATGTCTTAAAATCTCAAAGCCAATAGGGCTAAACATGAGGGAGGATAATATGAGACATTAAAAGTAAGTAATAAACAGCCTTATTACAGTCAATGGTATTTTCGGTAACAATCTTATATTTTATAAATTCTCCTTTCACTGTAAACAAAACTATGCATTAAGGGGAGATGTCCACTTGAGGGATTTTTTTCTTGACTCCTTTCTCCCTCATGTTTAGCCCCATTGAGTTCCTAATGTTAAGACGTTCGCCCCATTATGTTGACGATTTTAAGAACTTTCACCATTTCTGTCAATTTTAAGACCTTTCGTGCCATATAGGTGTATTTTATCCTGGCGAGCGATAGCGAACCTGTAATGTAAGAGGAACCGGCCTTTGGCCGGGAAATTTTTCTACCGAAAAATGTACAAATTTATCTTGAAAGGGAGTCGAGGGGGTGTAATTTTAAGGTTGATGGAGGTCTAGGGAACAAACTAAATACCTCCCCTTAAGGGGAGATTAATATGTTTTTATATTCTTGAATATTTAGTTATTTATAGTTTCCTTCCCAGACCTCCATTACGCTTCAACAACAGCCACAAAACCCTCCTTTCGGAAAAAATTTGAGTTTTTATTCGGTTGTAAAAATGACCCGGGTGGATGAGACTCGTTAGCCTTGGTAGGCAACTCATCTAGGGGAGACAACCTTATACAAATCCGGGTGGATGGGACTCATCAGCCTTGGTTGGCAACCTGTCTAGGGGAGTAAACCTGATACAAATCCGTACTGCTTACCTAAGGGTAAGGCAGGTTAGTGGATGGATTAGCCGAACACCACTGTAGAAAAATAGTGCTAACAAGATACACAGAGGGCCTCGGAGTCGGACCGATCCTAAATCGAGTGGTCAATCCTGTAAGTCCTTCACTAAACTGGCTCGGGTTGTCCCTCTCACAGGGAATAGGTCTGCTTGGGGGCATTCTGTGTATGGCCACCCTCGTAAGGGGAGTAAGGCGTCCGGCAATAGATAGATAGAGATAGAAAAATTACCGGGCCAAAGGCTGGTTCCTCCTAAATAGTAGGTTCTCTTATGGTCACCAGGAGAAACTAGACTTCAAAATGGCCTGAAAGGTCTTAAAATCGGCAAACTCGATGGGTTAAGCATACTAACGAATACAATAGGAGACACACAACAACATACCTCATGGTCCTTACTAGGCTACTTTAAAACAAGAACATGATTGGAGGGCTTAAACTCCAGAAGAACAGTGGGCCAGAAAACTAAATTATAGTAATCTGAACGATATTGCTACAGTCACATTACTCGGGCATAAACGCAGTCGAGGATTCATGGCAAGACATTTGATAAAGTGATATTTAAATAACTGGACTGTATGACACTCTGCAATATAACTGGACTGTATGACACTCTGCAATATAACTGGACTGTATGACACTGCAATATAACTGGACTGTATGACACTGCAATATAACTGGACTGTATGACACTCTGCAATATAACTGGACTGTATGACACTGCAATATAACTGGACTGTATGACACTCTGCAATATAACTGGACTGTATGACACTCTGCAATATAACTGGACTGTATGACACTCTGCAATATAACTGGATGACACTGCAATATAACTGGACTGTATGACACTCTGCAATATAACTGGACTGTATGACACTCTGCAATATAACTGGACTGTATGACACTCTGCAATATAACTGGACTGTATGACACTCTGCAATATTTCTAGTCTGTTGTTCCATATGTCGACTACTCAGTTGAAAAAGAAGAGTTTCGTTTTAAGTGAACGAAATGCGTTTCCCACTATTTTGTAACCATTACTTCTTTTATAATTTGAGTTACCTATTATGAAGCACTTACTTGCATCAATGTTGTCATGGCCTTTGATAATTTAAAACAAAACATGTATTAGGTCCCTCCGTATTCTCCGGTCTTTCAAGGTAAACAAGTTTAACTCTTTTAGTCGTTCCAGATATGGTTTATTTCTTAGTCGAGGAATAATTTCAGTTACTCTCCGTTGAACTCTCTCTAGATCTATATCCTTTTCATAGTCTAGCAAACAAAATTGGACACAATATTCCAAATGCAGACGAACCAATGAATTCTACATAGTGCATTTGGATTAATATTCAAAAGATCTCCCAATGAAACCAATAATTGTATTTATTTATTTATTTAACAACTTCAGCACATTGTTGGGCAGGTTATAAATCGCTCTTTATAGTTAATGCAAAACCAGTGTATTTATTTTTTACGTTCATGAGTTGAATTCCACTAATCGAATAGTTTGCTCATTCATTTTACTACGAATGAGGAGCATTTTGCATTTATCTATATTGAAATCAATGTGCCATGACTGAGCTCAGTTTGACAGCTTGTTTAGATTATTCTAAATCGCTTGTATGTGCGATGGATAATTGCATCATTAACTTGTGGGTTTTACTTAAGAAATGGTACATGGAATATTGATACTTTACTTATTAATGGTATACTGTATATAATTATCGGTATTGGTTGTGGCTTTATTGAAAAAACGCAACACAAATGTTGCATGCAAGGACAACAAACAAAAAACAGTATAAAACAGTAAGCCAACTAAGGAAAAAAATACATCATATTAGTATAAGGGGTTTTCAGCCCCCCCCCCCCCCCCCCCACCCCCACCCCCAAGTTCCTCATGTTTAACCCCAATGGTTTTGAAATTTGAAGATATTCGCCGCGTTTGTTTGGCGATTTTAAAACCTTTCACGCTAAATAGGTGTCTACTTATACCTACCAAGCGGTAGCGAGCCTGTAATTAATTAGGAACTGGCTATAGGCCAGTTCAATTTCCTACCGAACAATGCAAATTTATGTTGAAGGGTGTTTTATGTGCTTGATAGACGGCCTAGACCCTAGAGGGGGGGTCAGATTACTCCCTAGGGCTTAGACTCTAGGGAGTAAACTGCCCCCCCCCCCCCCTCCCCCCCTCATACCACCTCTCACCTCTAAAAAAACAACAGAAATAAGAGACTGCAACACGAAGAAAAATATACTAAATATATAATATTGAAGGAAGAAGTACATGTGAATGATATACTGAAGGTACAGTAGGAATTAAAGAAAGGCGAATAATTAGTAAGTCGAACACAAAGACAGATATACAGATGAATGTATTGGGCTTCATTGTGAAATAAAGTAGGCAGAGGCATAGAAAAGATCGGATAATGGGCGCCTCAAATATAGTATGTTAATTCTGCATGTAAAATCATGATATATTAAAGTAGAGGAGAAAGGAATAACGAATATATTATACATAAACGCAAATTATACAAATGAATCCCATCGGAAAGGGGATGGGCAGAGATATATGTATCAAGGAAAATATCAGTACACGAGTGTAAACAAAGGGAAAGGCTGGCTACCGAAATTAAAATGAGCTAAAACTGAAAACGGGATTGAAACAGGACAGGCAAACATAAAAGGATAAGTGTGAGAAAGGAACAAAGGGAGGAACTATTACCGTACTCGAGTGCAGGAACGGGGTAACATTAAGGAACAAAAGGCGGAACTATTACCGTACTCGAGTGCAGGAACGGGGTAACATTAAGGAACAAAAGGCGGAACTATTACCGTACTCGAGTGCAGGAACGGGGTAACATTAAGGAACAAAAGGAGGAACTATTACCGTATTCGAGTGCAGGAACGGGGTAACATTAAGGAACAAAAGGCGGAACTATTACCGTATTCGAGTGCAGGAACGGGGTAACATTAAGGAACAAATGGAGGAACTATTACCGTACTCGAGTGCAGGAACGGGGTAACATTAAGGAACCAAAGGAGGAACTATTACCGTACTCGAGTGCAGGAACGGGGTAACATTAAGGAACAAAAGGCGGAACTATTACCGTACTCGAGTGCAGGAACGGGGTAACATTAAGGAACAAAAGGAGGAACTATTACCGTATTCGAGTGCAGGAACGGGGTAACATTAAGGAACAAAAGGCGGAACTATTACCGTATTCGAGTGCAGGAACGGGGTAACATTAAGGAACCAATGGAGGAACTATTACCGTACTCGAGTGCAGGAACGGGGTAACATTAAGGAACAAAAGGCGGAACTATTACCGTACTCGAGTGCAGGAACGGGGCAACATTAAGGAACAAACGGAGGAACTATTACCGTACTCGAGTGCAGGAACGGGGTAACATTAAGGAACAAAAGGCGGAACTATTACCGCACTCGAGTGCAGGAACGGGGTAACATTAAGGAACAAAAGGCGGAACTATTACCGTATTCGAGTGCAGGAACGGGGTAACATTAAGGAACCAAAGGCGGAACTATTACCGTACTCGAGTGCAGGAACGGGGTAACATTAAGGAACAGAAGGCGGAACTATTACCGTACTCGAGTGCAGGAACGGGGTAACATTAAGGAACAAAAGGAGGAACTATTACCGTACTCGAGTGCAGGAACGGGGTAACATTAAGGAACAGAAGGCGGAACTATTACCGTACTCGAGTGCAGGAACGGGGTAACATTAAGGAACAAAAGGAGGAACTATTACCGTACTCGAGTGCAGGAACGGGGTAACATTAAGGAACAGAAGGCGGAACTATTACCGTACTCGAGTGCAGGAACGGGGTAACATTAAGGAACAAAAGGAGGAACTATTACCGTACTCGAGTGCAGGAACGGGTAACATTAAGGAACAGAAGGAGGAACTATTACCGTACTCGAGTGCAGGAACGGGGTAACATTAAGGAACAAAAGGAGGAACTATTACCGTACTCGAGTGCAGGAACGGGGTAACATTAAGGAACAGAAGGAGGAACTATTACCGTACTAGAGTGCAGGAACGGGGTAACATTAAGGAACAAAAGGAGGAACTATTACCGTACTCGAGTGCAGGAACGGGGTAACATTAAGGAACAAAGGGAGGAACTATTACCGTACTCGAGTGCAGGAACGGGGCAACATTAAGGAACAAAAGGCGGAACTATTACCGTACTCGAGTGCAGGAACGGGGTAACATTAAGGAACCAAAGGCGGAACTATTACCGTACTCGAGTGCAGGAACGGGGTAACATTAAGGAACCAAAGGAGGAACTATTACCGTACTCGAGTGCAGGAACGGGGTAACATATAAGGAACCAAAGGCGGAACTATTACCGTACTCGAGTGCAGGAACGGGGTAACATTAAGGAACCAAAGGCGGAACTATTACCGTACTCGAGTGCAGGAACGGGGTAACATTAAGGAACAAAAGGAGGAACTATTACCGTACTCGAGTGCAGGAACGGGGTAACATTAAGGAACAAAAGGAGGAACTATTACCGTACTCGAGTGCAGGAACGGGGTAACATTAAGGAACAAAAGGAGGAACTATTACCGTACTCGAGTGCAGGAACGGGGTAACATTAAGGAACAAAAGGAGGAACTATTACCGTACTCGAGTGCAGGAACGGGGTAACATTAAGGAACAAAAGGAGGAACTATTACCGTACTCGAGTGCAGGAACGGGGTAACATTAAGGAACAAAAGGCGGAACTATTACCGTACTCGAGTGCAGGAACGGGGTAACATTAAGGAACAAAAGGAGGAACTATTACCGTACTCGAGTGCAGGAACGGGGTAACCTTAATTAAACTTGTATAATATAGTCATTCCAAGCTTTGCTTTGATTAAACTAATTTATATACAGTTGGAAATTGTCTGGATACTCATGAAATAAGTAAAGGCCTGTGTTTTATGTATACTGGTATACGTTGTGCTGCTATTTTAGAGGCACAAACTCAGGTTCAACAGGAGATTTATATAGATGAGGGAGGGTAGGTGATTACGAAGGATTACACTCCCCATAGACCTTATTGACTTACAACTAACTAGTTACAGTGTGTCGGGGCCAACTATCTATCTAATCATAACATGACTCAGACATGTAACAATAAATATATAATACTTATTCTAATATAATATATATATATATATATATATACTCCCCCCCCCCCCCTGGTGGTAAGAGAGTAGAATATGCCCCACGTGCCTCCTGAATGTAGTAAGAGACGACTAATGAGGTTAGGTCGGAGGACTTGCGACCCTCCACCTGTGAATACAAAATAATGCATCGAATACGGCCTCGGAACCGGACGGACCTATTGTTGACAAACTTCGACCGACCATAGACAGTTAAAGGATTGTGACTTGGAATATAAGAGGCATGAATGACGACACAAAAGAGAGAAAGGTACTGGAAGTGTTAGTGAATGCCAGGCTGGATATATGCAGAATGTCTTTGACCAAATGGAAGGGTACGTGTGTGAGAGAGTGGGAGTGTGGAATGGGTGTGTTTGCTGGAGTGAGTGATGGAGCGAAAGAAGGTGCGTGTTTGTAAGTAAAAAATGGAAAGAGTGTGTAAAAGAATATGGTTCTGTGGGTGCAAGGATTGCGTGGTTAAGAATAAAAGTAGGAATACAAACGTGGGTGGTTTTGTGTGTGGGTATGCTCCGACAGAGGATAAATCTGTAAGAGAGAAAGAGGAATTCTGGGTAAATCTTGAGGCATGCCTGGATAAGTTTGGAGTGGTGGGAGGGTGGGGTGTACCATCAGAGGTGAATAGGAATGGTAGTGCACTTGTGGACGCATGTGTGGGGAGGAGGCTGTGGATAGCCAACACCTTCTTCCGACACAAAATGATACACAGGTACACATGGAAAGTGGTGGCGAGCAGGAGGGATGGGACATTGGAGGAACGAAAGACACTGATTGATTATATATGTGTGTTGGATGTTAGGGTATATAGGGGTATGGTTTGTGTTTTTATGTTTTGTTCAAACCCAAGGCCTTAACCTTGGGATCTGTAATAATAGCTAAAATTAGGAAACAAAAGAAGTGGGTGAGAAGAGTTGGAGGGAGGCGAGAGGAAGGTGGATTGGCAAAGAGAGTGGAGAGGTTGCAGGAGGAGGAGATCAGGGAAGAGTTCAAGAGAGCCGTAGACTAAGTTCGTTTGACATAGAGGATATGGAGGAGGTGAACACATTGTTTAAGGAAGATATATGTGCAGCATGTGAGGAGGTGTGTGGAGTAAGGAGAAGAGGGAGGGATGTGAATGATAGAGCATGGTGGAGTGAAGAGGTAAAAATAGTTGTTGAAGACAAGAAGAAAGTGGTTGGGTACTGCCTATAGCGAGTGCCTCCCCCATAATTGAAAGAGTGATAGGGCCAAAATCAAGGGACGTTCGAGCCAAAATGCCTGGACACACTGAGTTTGAAGCAATTTAAGTCATAGGAAGAGGGAAAGACTGATTCTGGGAGAGAGTTCCCAGAGCTCCGCTGTTGAGTAGAAGAAAGTTTGAGAGTAATGTTTCACTCTTGGGTTGGAGAGTTGCACAGAGTAGGGGTGGGATTGAGTTGCAAGACGGGTACCACGTGCCCTACGTAAAGGAGGTGGTATACACTGGGAAAGCTCTGAGGAACACTGATTATTATAGTAGCGATAGAATAGCGAGAGATGCATCATTGCGGCGGAGAGAGAGAGATTGCAGAGAGTTGGTGAGTGGACGGGAGTTAATGATACGAAAGGCCTTCCTTTCAACTTTGTCTAGGAGAGCGGTGTGAGAGGAACCTCCCCACACATGTGAACAATACTCAATACAAGGGCGCACTATGCCCCTGTACAGAGCAAGAAGCTGTACAGGGGAAAAGAACCCCCTAAGGCGGTTGAGCACACCCAGCTTCTGGGAGGCTGCCTTAGCAAGACTGGTAATATGGTCCTTCCAAATGAGAGTAGAAGAAAAAGAGACACCAAGAATATTGAGAGAAGATGAAGGGTTGATTTTTGTATTGTTGAAGAATAAGGGATAGTCCGCTGGGAGATCCTGATGGGTAGATAGATGGAGAAATTGGGTTTTGGAAGCATTAAAGTTAACAAGGTTTTCTCTGCCCCAATTGGAAATAGTATTTAGATCAGAATTTAAGAGTTCTATGGCTTCATTACGTTTGTCGTTGAGGGATTGCTGGCTGGGGCGTTCTGAAAAACTAATGGAGTAGTGCAAGCTTGAGTCGTCTGCGTATGAATGGATGGGAATTGAGGTACAGTTGAGGAGATCATTTATAAAAATTAGAAAGAGAATAGGAGATAGGACAGAGCCCTGAGGAACACCGGAGTTTATAGAGTGAGGAAGTGAACAATGGCCGTCCACAACCGCGGCTATGGAACGGCCGGAAAGGAAATTAGAGACAATGGCACAGATGGAGGGATAGAAACCGAAGGAGGGTAGTTTAGAAATTAAAGATTTGTGCCAGACTCTATCGAAGGCTTTCGATATGTCTAGTGCAATAGAAAAAGTCTCACCGAAGTCCCGAAAGGAGGATGACCAAGAGTTAGTAAGATATGAAAGAAGATCACCAGTAGAGCGACCCTTAAGGAAGCCATACTGGCGATCTGAGAGCAGATTATGAGAAGAGAAATGCTTAAGAAATTTGGAAGCAAGAATAGTTTCAAAAACTTTAGAAAGACAAGAGATGAGAGCAATTGGACGATAGTTGGAGGGTTGAGAGCGGTCACCCTTCTTTGGGACAGGTTGAATGTGAGCAAACTTCCAGCATGAAGGGAAGACGTTAGAGGATAGACAGAGACGAAAGAGTTTGCCTAGGCAGGGAGTCAGCACGGAAGCACAGTTTTTTAGAACAACAGGAGGAACACTGTCAGGACCGTACGCCTTATTAGTGTTAAGCCCAGAGAGGGTAGAAAGTACATCTTTAGAAGAGATTAGGATATTAGGCATAAGTAAGAGAGAGGAGGGCGGAGAGGGAGGAATAGCACCGGAATCATCCAAGGTGGAGTTTCTAGCAAAAGTTTGAGCGAAGAGTTTAGCTTTGTCAGAGGAAGAAGTGATGGTTGTGCCATCAGAGTGGGAAAGGGGAGGGAAAGACGAGGAAGAGAAATTTTTGGAGAGGTTTTTGGCTAGATGCCAGAAAGCTTGGGAAGAGCTAGAGTTGGATAGTTCAGTGCATTTATTATTGATGAAAGAGTGTTTGGCAAGTCGAAGAACAGATTTGGCTTGATTCCGGGCAGAAACATATGTTGCATAAACATAAATTGCCAACTTGCTTAACGCGAAGTAGTCTACGAAGCAGCGAAAAGCATTATGTGTGAGTGTGTGTGTGTTTCAAGTTAAAGGGTTCCTCCCCATTCCTCCCGCAGCGGGATCATTGGAGGCGGTTCATCCCCGGCCCAGTAATGGCTAGCCACCTCCTATTAGCAAGGCCTGATTGCAACTTCTCGAGGTCACAGGCCGCGTCGGATGGCTGGTCCAATCTCAACATTAATGGGGTCCGCTCTCAAGGTTAGCAAGTTGTGAGTTGTTGATGTGTACTCTAGTAATTAATCATTCAATTATAAAGTACCCCCACTCAGAAACTAATGTGGCTCTTCCATGATTTTGATAATGCATATGCAACAGACATTTGATTTACATACAATTCTTAATTAAAGATTATCATTAATGAAAATAATTCCTATTTGTGTATGTAAAAAAATCTATCTAATCGGCAAGATTTGCGAAATAAATCAAAGAGGAGAAACGCAATTTTGTAAGAGGCTCCACATAATTATATATCTAAGCAATACGCTATTATCCATATTACCTCATGTTAAGTCATAAACTATTGACTCACGATTAGCATTGATTTGCTTGCGTGTCTAATCTATTACCAATCATTATCTCGACTTGGGCTTATGCCAGTGTATAATTACAAGATATCTCCCAGGCATCCATAGACAGAGATAATGGATAGGTATACTGTACATACTGTTAATTCAAGTGTTCAAAATCATAAAAGGCATCGACAATATGAACTGTAGTAAGTACTTCACTATCGACCAATCTAATTACACGCGGGGAAACGGTTGCAAAATTATTGGTAAATCTTTTAACTCACACGAATCTAAGAATTTCTTCTTCAATCGAGTTGTCAACTTGTGGAATGGGCTTCCCCGAGACGTTATAGACTGCAGCACCGTTGATTCATTTAAACTCCGCTTAGACAAATATCTCGCATCAAACCCGCGACTGACTGCGTTTGTAAATGAATAACTTTATTTTATCCCCCCCTCAGTTACTAACCCATCTGTCCCCTACTAACTTCCTAATCCTGCCACGGACATTAGTTCTAGGGCAGTAATTCCCTTTCCAATGTTCCCTTACCCACTCTAAACCACTGTTTGGACACTTGATCCTCAGTGTTTTGGAGGACAAGCAGCCTAGAAGGGTCACTAGACCTGTTGTTGCTTAATTTCCTTTGTACTACATTGGAATAGAAGGACGGAATATGTGTTTTGTTTATGTTTATGGAAGGCATAGCTACCTGTAACAAGTGCACCCCTAGACACACAGACCTTGACACAGTTCAAATCATAGTATGAGGGAAAGACAGATTGAGGGAAAGAGTTCCAGAGCTTACTTGTTGAGTATAAGAATGCCTTGGGAAATTTGGAACATTCATGGATTAAAAAGTTTGAGAGAATAGATAATATATATATATATATATATATTATATATATATATATATATACTGTATATACATTTGTTATATTCGTATTAGGCTGCGTTATTCAGCCATTGTTCCCTATTGATATAGGTATACCCTCGAGTAACCCTGCATTGACCTTCAACTTCTCTACACTCTCCCTGCACGACATGTAGAAAGCTTCACCCACTCCGTCCTGCTGTCAGTCTGATGCCGCCTCACTGATTGGAGGGATGTTGGATGGAAATGGAAAGAAAAACAGAAACGAACAAGTCTGGAAAGTTCAACAGATTTTAACCGGATACAAACTTGCGCTGCCAGAAACGTCGTGGGTCTCTGTTAAACATTCAATACTTTCCTTTTATTCTGGGCCCAGAAAAGGTTACGTCAGTTTTGCAATGATACACATAGAAACGCAGTAGACTGTTTAATTGCTTTTACCTGTATTTGCCTCTGAATATCTAAAGAAACTGCTGGACGGATGCCAATGTTTGTCTTTGCTACTATTGAATCATGTGCGTTGTGCCCTCATAACCTTAAGGGGAGATTTTCACCTGGAGGATTTTTTTCTGGACCCCTTTCTCCCTCATATTTAGCCCCATTGCTTTTGACATTTTAAGACGTTCGCCCCATTAGTTTGGCGATTTCAAGAACCCTCGCCCCATTTATGTCAATTTTAAGACCATTCGTGCCATTTAGGTGTCGATTTTTTCCTGGCGAGCGATAGCGAGCCTGTAATTTAAGGGGAACCGGCCTTCGGCCGGGAAATTTTTCTACCGAAAAATGTACAAATTTATCTTGAAAGGGGGTTTAGGGGGAGTAATTTTAAGCTTGATGGAAATGTAGAGAATCAACTAAAAACCTCCCCTTAATATAAGATGGACAAATATTTTAAAGTAGAAGTGTAAATTAAATACATTATACATTTTAATATCTATTAAATTAAGTGAGTCAAATATGTTATGTACTGCATATTGCAAAGACCTTATATAAACTCTGTGTAAAGAGACTTTATATTATGACCTATGTAGTCATTAATTCAATATTCGATATAGAAATAGAGAGTATTGTTGAAGTATTCTGTACAAATAAGAGTGTTTTACAAAGGAAATTTGAACACATATTTACGCTAGCTTGAATACATGTAGCTGAACAATATTGCAGACTAGCATATATACACTACATTGCAAATTTACCCTCTCACATAATCAAGTGGGAATAATTTCGGGACTCACGTTAGACAAAGGCAATAATACTATTATTAATTGTTTATCGTGTTTTACTTTTATTATTTATTTTTAAATCATTATGTTTATCTTCAGTTTTAAATTAGTGCAGTTGATAATCTTGAATATGTATGCCATAGTTGTTAAATAAATTAAGAAAAAATAACTTACTATATATTAAAATGTAATTATGCACTTAAAATCGTCCTCCATCATCGAAACCTGCTGTTGTGAAGTGAAGGTTAATGAAATGTTAATCTGAAGAAATTGAATCTAAAACTGGCGTTCTGGGTATTAATACATTATGAAAAAACAAATGTTATGCATTGTAGAAAGGTTTTTATAATGGTATGGCGTAAACAGTGGTCCTATATATACCAGAAAAGAGGTGGCATAAATTAAGCAAGTTCTCGTCATGTACAGTGGAAGTGATAATAAATATTTTAAATTTTCGAGGAATGCAAAACATCTCCGTGTATATATATATATATATATATATATATATATATATATGCAAGATAAAGGGAAAACTATGGCACAGGGATACAGATTCAAGTACAACCAATCAATAATTTTGGGGAAGTACAACTGCTCAGAAAATATATTTATATTAATCTCACTGTTATATATTTTTGGTTTACTAGCTCTCAATTCTGAATTCAGTCAAAATTTACTTTTAACTTTTAGCATTGAGTCACATTTACATAGTATGTAAAATGTTCCCAATATTTCGCCATTTCGAATTAAACCCAATAAGAAAAACAAGATGAAGTGAAGAATGTGGATATTTGGATGGCAAGTGAAGATGAATGGTCTGTCTTTTGGACGATTTATATTAGTTTTTATTGCGAGTTATGCTACTCTATAAATATAGTAGACGTGCCGTTTTGCCCAAAATCAAAACGGCATACCCAACTCTGCGATGGGTTACCATCATCACTACGAATACCATCATCAATCACAATCACCATCATCACTGCTACTGCCACAATCATCACGACTACTGTCATCATCACCATTACTATGATCATCATCACTACTACAATTATTACAATCATCACTACTACTCTCACCATCATCACTACTACTGTCACCATTGTCACTACCATCTTAATCACTACTATCATTATCAACTCAGCGTAAGCAGAGTTTGGTATCGCCCCCCCGTATTAGTGGGTACCACACGAAAAAAATGTCTGTCGTCATCGTTGTCCGTCTGTCTCGGAACTCCTCCTAGACCGTTGGACGGATTTTCACCAAATTTCACACGAACATTTGTTGCGTGAATGCGAACGTCAGTCAAAAAAGATTTGGAGAGCCAGAAACGAGTGAGGTACGTTTAGAGAAAGAGAGTGGTGAAGAGAGTAGTGAAGGAAAGTAAGAGAAGAGTAGATGAGGAATTTGGAAGGAATCTGAGTGTAAAATGGAGGGAGTGTAAGAAACCGTTTTGGAAAGAAGTCAAGAAAGTTAGGGAAGGTAGCAAGGGAAACCGTAAGGGTGTGAAAGATAAGAATGGGAGAATGCTAGCCGAGAAGCAAGAGAGAGTCGAAAGATGGAGGGAGTACTTCAACGAGTTGCTAAATGTAAGGAATGAAGCGCCAGCAAAAATAGTTGGATGGGGTATGGGAGAGAGAAGAAGAGAAGTAGTGGAGGAGGAGGTGGGGATCAGGAGGTCAGAAGTGTGGAAAACCATGAAAAGAGTGAAGTTGGGGAAAGCACCAGGAACAGATGGAGTGTGTGGGGAAATGTTGAGGTATGGTGGTGAGATAGTGATCGAATGGGTATGGAAAATGTGCAAACTAGCATGGGAGAAGGGGAGTGCACCTGATAACTGGAAGACAGGCATAATAGTCCCCTTATATAAGGGTAAAGGGGAAAGAGGAGTGTGTGGTAACCACCGAGGAATATGTCTTCTAAGCGTAGTAGGGAAGGTGTACAGTAGGGTAGCGATTGAGAGAGTGAGAGTGAGAACGGAGAAATGGATAGGTGACAAGCAGGGAGGTTTTAGGAAGGGAAGAGGATGTGTAGATCAGATTTTCACCCTGAATTGTGTTGTGGAGAAATATCTCGAAGAAACAAAAGGTGTATGTTGCCTTTATGGACTTGGAGAAGGCCTATGACAGAGGGGATAGAGAAGGTATGTGGAAAGTACTTAGAATATACGGAGTAGAGGGCAAGTTGCTGAAAGCAGTGAAAAGCATGTATGAGGGTGCAAAGGCGGCATTACACGTGGAGAATGAGCAGAGCGAGTTCTTTGACCTGAATGTTGGGTTGAAACAGGGGTGTGTGATGTCCCCGTGGTTGTTTACGGTATATATGGATGGAGTAATATAAGAAATACAAGGAAGAGCATTGGATGTTAGTGTATCGCTGATAAGAAAGGGAAATGAGTGGAAGCTGCCTGTACTGCTGTTTGCTGACGATACAGTTCTGATGAGCGATAATGAATGGGAGTTGCAGGGTCTTTTAAATGCGTTTGGAACAGTGTGCGAAAAACGGAATCTGAAGGTAAATGTGGGGAATAGCAAGGTTATGGTCTTCGAAAGAGGTGAAGCCGCAGAGTGTCAGTTGAAGTTGAACGGTCAGGCTATGGAGATTGTCAGCTCATTTAAGTACCTGGGCAGTGTGTTGAGTAAAGATGGGACTATGGATGAAGAAGTGCAGGAGATGGTGCAACAGGGGAAGAGGGTTGTAGGAATGCTGAAAGCAGTAACAAGAAATAGGGTGGTCTGTATGGAAGTGAAGAAGTCCTTGCATTACAGTGTGGTAATCCCGACACTGACATTGGTTGAGAGACTCAGACCAAGAGTGAGAGGAGTGGAAATGAGTTACTTGAGAAGTGCGTGCGGAGTTACATGGAGGGATAGACAGACGAATGAGAAAGTAAGACGGAGGTGTGGTGTGGAAGTAGATGTGCTGGAAAGTGTGAAAAGGAACACCTAGAGATGGTTCGCCAATATGGAACGTATGGGAAGTGAGAGAATGACTAAGAAGGTGTACGAGAGCGAGGTGGAAGGACAGAGAGGGAGGGGTAGACCGAAAGAGAGGTGGACGGATGGAGTGAGGAAGTATATGGATGAAGGTGGTGCTGGTTGGGAGGAGGGGCGTCGACTGACTGGTGACAGAGGTGAATGGGGGCGGTTTGTTCGTGGCCACCCCTTCGGGGATCACGGCGTCAGGCAATAGATAAATAGATAGAACCAACCCAGTACTGATAACTATGCCACCTGAATGAGTCGGATGCAAACTTCCAGAACCGGAATATGATTGTAGGCCGTCAGCTACGTGGTGAGAAACACTTACCTATTGACACTTGGCAAAAAAGTCAATCAAAGGAAATATAAGGCAAAGAGATATCGTGGAAAGACAAAATAGTGGTATGATACCTTATCTTAGTTGGTTCCGGGACAACTTAACCAGGACATTATTATAATCGTGAGTGCTAAATCAACCAATGCCATCGATATCGGTTCCAATTTATGGAACTAATCTAGCGTGACCTTGCTTAACCAAAACCAACCGTACTGAATATGGATATATTTGTTTTGTGTTTTTGTAATGTATTTCTTTATTTTTTGTTTGTGTCTTTTGGTTTCCTCTGTAGAACTATAGTAAGCATACAGAAATACCCCCACGACCCCCCTTCGAGATAAATATGTTCGTTTTTTTTGTTCGGTAGAAAATGCTCTGGCCGAAATTGTAGGTTCGTATCGCTCGCCAGGAAAAAATTGATACCTGGTACCTACTGTAAATGGCACGAAAGGTCTTAAAATCGTCAAACTAATGGAAAGAATGGCTTATATTTTCAATACATATATGGCTAACGAGGAAGGAGAAGGGGGTCCAGAAACCTCACCTCTTAAGTTGGCGCTGGTTGAGTTACCGGTGTACTTGGACTACAGCTTGAATTATCGGTTGAGCATCTCAGTGCGGTTAATGCATAACTAGGAAATGGATGAAACAAACGCTGAATAGTAGCTAGGTGACCTTTGGAAGGGAGAATGTTTGAAGGTTATTTACCATTTTAGCTTGTCAGTAACATGTTCAATTTCCATGCAATACAGAAAACAATAACACAGTTAACCCCTTCTGTACCGGTGACGTCTTTTCATTTGATTATTATGTTCCTTCCAACAGTTAAACAGTTAAAGGTTTGTCAGCTACATGTAAACGATTTTATGAAGTTTAGGAAGGATGTATTGCAGCTAAACTGATTGATTGATATATTCTGTAGCCTTTAATGGGCAGACGTCCTTCCTAAATCTCATAGAATCGTCTAATCATTGCCAGAATATAATGAAAAGGATGCTACCGGTACTGAATGGGTTAATCCCCAACAATATGATATCTTTACACAAATGCATGACTCCAATACATTTTACAGCTAAAACGTTTGTTTGACACCCGAGTTAATTGTATCTAGTCCCCACTAGTTCGCTCTATTAGCTTTGGCGATAATGTAATACTAGGCTTCTTTCCATGCAGGGGTTGATATAGTTAATAAACACCACAGCACCTTAACCCTCTCACATCCGGACGCGATTTTTGAGCCTATTAGGGATACTTTAAATCCTTTGTTACCGTCAGGGGTATCTATAAACCTTTAGTTTGTTTACTTCAACCTCTGCAGTTGTCTTTGAGTTAGCTGTGGGCAGAAAACTAATTTTGGAGAGGTAATTATAACAGTGAGAGTAATCTTTTTCTTATTGCTAATCTGGCAACCTCTGCGTCCTATGGTCGTGAGAGGGTTAATAACCCCTTAAAGTGACGGCGCATTTGTGTTAATCTTAACATGGATATTTGTGAACATTATCCGTAATCTTTCCATCTGTGAAGTGGCAGTCTCACTGCTTAAAATATTCCTTTGTACTCTCGGTGGTCTGCCCGCGAACTTTAATCTAATACTGTACTTCTTAATGTCCTCCTCTTTTACCCCCTTCCCTCTCCAACCCTCTGATTTCCCCTCTTAGACTTAAAAAAAAAAAAAAAAAAAAAAAAAAAAAAAATCAATGCACAGGGAGCATTGTTGACATCTTAATACCGCAATTCCAATGATCACAGCTTAACACTACGTCGATATTAGTAGTTGTTTACAATTTTAGTGCTGGAATTTAAAGGTAAAATGCAGATAAGAAACTGTAATATAAAATTATATTACCTTTTGTATGTGTTTGAAGGAGACAAAAGGTAGTTTGCCTGTAACGAGCATCTCCCCCAAAGGTAAAGGAATGAAAGACCCAAATTCAAGGGACGTTTGAGTTAAATTGGCTGGACACGCGTAGTTTAAAATAGTTTAAAGTCATAGGATGAAGGAAAGATTTATTTAGGGGAGAGAGTTCCAGAGTTCACTTGTTGAGTAGAAGAAAGACTGAGAAAAATTGCCAATTCTTGGGTTGGAGAGCTGGACAGAATATAAGTGGGATTGTTGAAAGGTGGGTGTCTTACATTCGACGCAAGTGAGGGGGTATACACTGAGAGAGCTCTGAAGAACACGGATTGTTGTAATGGCGATAGTGAGGGGGTATACACTGAGAGAGCTCTGACGAACACGGATTGTTGTAATGGCGATAGTGAGGGGGTATGCACTGAGAGAGCTCTGAAGAACACGGATTGTTGTAATGGCGATAGAAGAGTGAGAGAGATACAATATTGTAAGGCAATAGTAAGAGGAGGTGAGTTGATGATGCAAAATGCTTTTGATTCTACTCTTTCGAGAAGTGCGGTATGGGTGGAGCCTCCACACACATGTGAACAATACTCAATGCAGTGGAGCACTGTGCCCCGATACAGAGCAAGAAGGTATGCAGGAGTGCAGAAACCGCAGAGACGGTTGAGCACACCTAACTTTTGCGAAACTGTTTTAGCACGAATGGTAATATGATCTTTCCAAGAAAGGTCGGATGACAAAGATACACCTAAAATATTGAGAGAAGATGAAGGGTTGAGTTGTGTATTGTTGAAGAATAGGTGATAGTCTTGTGGAAGATTGTGATGGAGAGATAGAGGGAGAAACAGGGACTTGGAGGCATTGAAAGTAACAAGATTTTCTCTGCCCCAATCAGAAATGATTGATAGATCAGAAGATAGGCGTTCTATGGCCGTGTCACGTTTGTTATGAAGTGCTTGCATGCTGGATTGTTGTGAAAAACTAGTTGAATAGTGTAAGGTAGAGTATTCAGCATATGAGTGGATAGGACTAGAGGTACTGTTGAGTAGATCATTTATGAATATTAGAAAGAGAATTGGAGACAGGACAGAATCGTGAGGAACACTGGAGTTAAGAAAATTAGAGGCAAAGGCACAGATAGAGGGATAGAAACCAAAGGAGGGTAGATGTGAAATTAGAGATTTATGCCAGACTCTATGGAAAGCTTTCGCTATGTCTAGCGCAATAGAAAAAGTCTCGCCAAAGTCCCGAAAGGAGGATGACCAAGAGTTAGTAGGATAAGCAAGAAGATCACCATTAGAGTGGCCCTTGAGGCGATCTGAAAGCCGATTATGGGGTGATAAATGCTTAAGAAATTTTGAGTAAAGAATACTTTAGAGATGGAAGATATGAGAGCAATTTGACGATAATTAGAAGATTGGGAGCGGTCACCCTTCTTTGGGACAGGTGGTATAAGAGCAAACTTCCAGCAAGAAGGAAAGACGTTAGAGAAAATACAGAGACGGAAGAGTTTTCTCTAGGCAGGAAGTCAGCATGGAAGAACAGTAATAATACAGATATTATATTTTGTATAATGCTGAACAAGAACACTTTGGCAGAACGAACAAATGGGGTTTAATGCAGGACAGCAACAAGGCACAAAATATATTTGGAAACAATCATGATACTATTAATATTAGTATTACGACAACTTTGTTCACCTTCATTCAAGCTTCAGTAAACTATTTTCTCAAACATTGAAAGTTTCTATTGGAATGAAATGGTTACTTGACTTAGTTCAGCCTTTGTTAACTCAATTACTGCAGTTATCTAACAGATGGCTTTACTGCTCAGGCAGGTATTTCCCGTTATTTTCGCTCAATATACGTCGCCTTACAGCTGTATCAGTAGCCATGAACGAATTCAAGCAAGATCCAATAGAAACTTCAAGTTGACTTCTCCCTATTAGGTTCTACAACATTCATTCTCCCCCTACTCTGGCCTTGAAAATATCCACTATTACTTTCCTGTTTACTTCGACCGGCAGCCCTTGTAGAGAGCATATTGCCATTTCGTCTTTCTCTCCTTCTTTCATAAGTTTATACTTTCGATAACTTATGAAATAAACTTTCATTCTCAACTTGGTGTTTAACCCCTACTGTACCAGAGGGTATTACCAAAAATGTACCTTCCAGCACCAAGCACTATGCCAAAATGGCTTCAGAGTCGAGAGAGGTATGGGTTATGGCCTGTAACATAAAATGAACCTCCCATTCATAAATTATATAAAGCTGTCACTAATTCATGTAGAAGTGGACCAGTTTGCCTTGATTTTCAGGTTCTAAAACACCTCTTGCATGTTTACAGACTCTATCACGACCTATGCCTGTAAGCAAAACCCAATTTCTCCATCTATCTACCCGTCAGGATCTCCCAGCGGACTATCCCTTCTTCTTCAACAATACAAAAATCAATCCTTCATCTTACCTCAAAGATATAGGAATACTGACTCTCCTAGCCTGTGGGAGTTTGGATATAAGCTGAAAAGTGTTGCCAAGATCTCAGAGAAGTGCTCACAAGCCGTGGTATCAGGCACCGATCGATAGGAGCTGTTAAAAGAACCGCATATTATGGACGAACGTCGTCCGTCGCTGGTACTGACAAGTTACTTTTTTTACTGTTGGCCAATGTAAGTCGCTGGGACAGTAGGTGTTAAAGGACAGTATGAGTTATGGCCTGTAACATAAAATGAACCTCTCATTCATAAATTATATAAAGCTGTCACTAATTCATGTAGAAGTGGACCAGTTTGCCTTGATTTTCAGGTTCTAAAACCCCTCTTGCATGTTCAGACTATCTCATGACCTATGCCTGTAAGCAAGCATGTTAGTATGGGAGGAATGGTTAAAATCTTATGGAAGCATCTGGCAACAAGAACAGCAGGTCGGTATTACCAAGTCAGTCAGCAATACTAAATGTATGAATACATCGCCCGCAATATACATATTTTTTGACATAGGACACACCAGTATGTCGCCAGCTGTAGTGAAAGGGTTAATTCGTCGAGACCCTAAATTCCTTGTTTTTTTGGTGTTTTTTGTTTTTCTATATTCCAACTTTATTTAAATATTCCGTATTTAAACATTATTGGCTGATGTTAGCCAGAGTTTAAAAGATGGATTCGTAATGAAGGGGAATTTGTATTAATATTTCTTGTGTTAAATTATTTAAATGTATATGGTATCACATACTACAATATGTAACATGTGCACACACACACACACACACACACACACACACACACACACACACACACAGCCCGTAGCCTAGCAGGTAGAGCTCTCGTCTCACACACGAGGGGTCGGGGGTTCAATACCCGGCCGGGCGGAGACAAATTGGGCTTGTCTCCTTTCATGTGTTAGCCTCAGTTCACCTAGCTGTAAATAGGTACCTGGAATAAGTGGACGACGTTGTGACGTCCCATCTGGGGTTGGCAAAAATGGTACAAGGCGAGATGGGTATCATATGGTTCACCTAAGCTGATGGTTACCTAAGCCTTCGGGCGAGACGGTGCCGTCTATAGTGAGAATGGTACCATACAGATCCACCCTAAGCCTTCGTTTCCGATGTCGCCAATTGGCTAAAAAATACAGACTACACACACATCCACAGCCATTCCAACGATACATATAACACCTACACATATAGGAGACGGGAAATAACGAGCATGCTCACTCCCGCAATACAACTAAAGTAAGTACAACTAGAGTAAGTACACACACACACACACACTATTGCCTCCGAGTCATAGGTTTATAAAATACCTGATTTCCCGAATTGTCCATGCTGAAATGAACCTAGAAAGCGAGACATAGAAAACTTGACAAAAACAAAACAACTGAGCCTGGTGAACGAAGTAATCTTGAGAGTGGCTGCGAGACACGTGTAAAACTCGTGGGGGGGAGACAAAAGGAGCACAGATATCGCAGCTGCACACTTTCTCTCGGTCACAGGCGCCAGTAGAGTGAATTGGACGAGGCAGTTGTTCCAGCACAGGCGAAGGTTGTCCCTATCAAATGGATATACAGATTTGGCGGCGGTGTCACTTCTCAATATGATCAGAGGATATCCTGCCAGTCATGGAATCCAGGTCAGTTTGTGATATTATCACATCTCATAGAATCTTCGAAACCATTATTCATTACTGAATCTTGGCATATATATATATATATATATACAGTATACTGTATATATACAGTATTTATATATATATATATATAGAGAGAGAGAGAGAGAGAGAAATGGCCACACAAATACACATGATTAATACATTTCTTGTACTCGCTAGAAAAATGAAACTCGGAGCTGCAAGCTTTCGTCTATATTATTCCAGGACATCTTCCGGCAAATAGAGAAGAAAGGCAGGGAGTCTATGTATCTCTCCTAACCCGTGACAGCTACCAATCAGAAAGAAACCATGAATTAATTTTTGACAAGTATCGCAAAGTATTTACAGTATATAAATATATATATATACCGGTATATATATATATATATATATATATATATATATATATATATACATATATATATGTATTATTTCTGATTAGGGCAGAGACAATCTTGTTACTTTCAACGCCTCAAAGACCCAATATCTCCCTCTATCTCTCCACTGTTATTTTCTGCAAGACTATCCCTTATTCTTCAACAATACACAAATCAACCCTCCATCTTCTCTCAATATTCTAGGTGTATCTTTTACATGCAACCTTTCTTGGTAAGATCATATTACCACTCTTGCTAAAACAGCTTCCCAAAAGTTGGGTGTACTCGACAACTCAGTCTCCTTGGGTTCTTCACCCCCACACAGTTTCTTGCTTTATGAAGGAGACCAAAGTCAGTTTGCCTGTAATGAGTGTCTCCCCAAATCCGTAAGAGCTACGGGCCGAATTCAAGGGACATTGGGGTCGAAATGCCAGGACACACAACACTTACAGCAGTTCAAGTCATATGATGAGGGAAAGATTCATTGAGGGAGAGAGTTCCAGAGTTCACTTGTTGAGTAGAAGAAAGCCTGAGAAAATTTGCCAATTCTAGGGTTAGAGAGCTGACCAAAATAAGAGTGGGACTGTGTTCAAAGGCTGGTGCCTCACACTCGCCGCTATGGAGGGGGTATGCACTGAGAGAGCTCTGAAGAACACTGACTTTTATAATAGCGACAGAAGAGTGAAAGAGATGTAACATTGCAGCGTGTAGAAAGAGATTGTAGGGAACTAGTAAGAGGAAATAATTAAGATGATGAGATAAAATACTTTGGACTCTACTCTTTCGAGAAGTGCGGTATGGGTTGAGCCTCCCCACACATGCAAACAATACTCAATACAGGGGTGCACTGTGCCTCGATACAGAGTAAGAAGCTGTCTGAGGGTGAAGAACTCACAGAGACAATTGAGCACACCTAGTTTTGAAAAGCTGTTTTAGCCAGAGTAATAATATGGTCTTTCAAAGAAAGGTAGGATGAAAAAGATATACCTAGAATATTGGAAGAAGATGAAGGGTTGATTTGTGTATTGTTGAAGAATAGTTGATAGTCTTGTGGAAGATTGAGATGGAGAGATAGAAGCTGAAACTGAGTCTTGGCGGCGTTGAAAGTAACCAGATTTTCTCTGCCCAAATCACGTGTATATGATAGATCAGAAGATAGACATTCTATAGCCTCGTCACGTATGTTTTGGAGTGCTTGCATGCTGGGTTGATGTGAAAGAACTAGTTGAATAATGTAAGGTAGAGTCGTCAACATATGAGTGGATAGGACTAGAGGTACTGTACAGTTGAGTAGATCATTAATGAATATTAGAAAGATCATTGGAGACAGGACAGAACCCTGGAGGAAACCCGGATATATATATATATATATATAATATATATATATATATATATATATATGTTAGTAAAGCCAGGTAATACATTTTCTTTAATACATACGAGGTTGAAAGAAATGGCAATTTCTGCGTTGGAAATTTTATTATTCAAGGTTTCCAGGTCTCTGATGAGTTTTCGCTGGGTGGCAGGAAGTAGATGAATGAGGTTAGCAAAATTCATGGTGGTACAGGGTTCCATTAATGTACATGATGATACAGGATATACGACGCGTTTCACTGGACAACCAGCATTATCAAGTAAGGATAGAATGATATAAAAGGTAAACAGGAAGGGTGTATATAGAGGGTGGAGGATCAGAGGAGGCGAAAATCAGGGGCAAAAGTCTGCTGTTGGTGGAGGGGTATTCTAGGACCACCAATAGCAGACTTTTGCCCCCTGATTTTCGCCTCCTTTAGGATTGTATACTATCATTGTGTACTTCTTCTGTGTGTACATTATATGCCCTTAACCTTTATGTTAATCAAACTTATTGTATATCTAGGCCTACGTTACTATTTGTTTGAGTTATTCTGCTGAGCATGCACTAGACCCAAGCCTTAACATAATTGCATAACACTGGTGGTCTCAGCTCGGTAACCAGACATATGATTAAGCGGTGAATATTGTTCATGTAGGTGTTTTGAGATACTGATAATATCAAGCCATTTGTTGAGACATATTATTGAAATAAGTGTGATACGTGGTATACGGATTTATTGGTACTAGGGTTAAGAAATATATAATATAAGTGTGTTCTAGATTGGGAAATAAAGGTCAGATTTATTAATGCCCTGGTCTCTTGAGTAGACATAGTGGGGCCCGGTAAAACTATATTATTTTGGAGACTAGTAACGTGTTTTTGGATCGAAGTCGAAGTGAGTCAATACCTGAATAGCGGGAATCCAAATAGGTGGTAACGGGAGCTCTCGAGTTCCAATGTACCATCTATTGTGGGTCCACGAAATATTCAATCTGTGTATTGAACTCATTTCGGCCCGAACAGAGAAATCGTTACTAGGTTAGTATAAACCAGCGGCTCGCTGGTGTAGTGACTAGCGTCTTGGATTTGCACCCAGAAGGCCGAGGATCGCGCCCAAGCTCGGTGCATTAAAGGTTTTTCACAAGCACTAAGTCGTTATCGTCCCTCATGAGCAAGGGGATGGGGTAATAGTACAGGACCCCAATGGAAATACGCCTAATCGGCCTTATTGGGTTATCCTTAGCTGGCGCATGCGCTAGCTTTAAGAACTATTATTATTATTATTATAAATAAAGTATAGGAACTTATAAATGACTGTCGAATTATTACCCACCTTAGTAGTATAATTAGACAAATACAATTATTACCCACCTTAGTAGTATAATTAGACAAATACAATTATTACCCACCTTAGTAGTATAATTAGACAAATACAATAAATACTACAATAATTAATGTTTAGTGAGCATATTGTGGGACCCAACACTGAGGAATAGGGTTCCTACAAATCAATGAATCGTTAATTATAGTATTTTTTGTTAATTAATTATGAATTTAAATGGCATGATCTTAATTCCTAAGGCATGGACTTTTCGTATCACGTTGCTTCAAGTGACAGTATCAAAATTCATCTGAAAGGAGAGAGAGAGAGGGGGGGGGGGTCTATGAGTGTGATTATAGGCCAACGTAGAGAAAGAGTTCTATATCTCTATTTTTAAGATCACACAATGTATTTTCCCAATGGGTAATATGAGACAAACAGACATACTCAGTTACTTTGTACCATCATCGTGTAATTTTCCACAAATGTTCTTTTGGGCACAGATACTATCCTAATCACTGTTCATTCGTAACTTGTAGTTTATCCTCAGAGTGCTGAGGCTGGAGGTTGAATACAAAATGCAATGCATGGTCGATGGGCTCTCCAAAGATGTAATACATGTACAGTATATGTTTTGCTCTCTTCCCCATACACGGGAGGATATCTTGAATAAGTACATACGGATCTGAACGCCACCCCATCTCCCCCACCCTCGCTGAAAGCAACCTAATCAAAATTAAATACCTTCATGTCTATTTGAGTTTACCCATCAAACTTGGATTAGCTTACGCCAAGAATTTCATTTTCTCTATATTTGATCAACCGAAGAAAATAGAGATTGACAGGGTCAACTATTACATAAGATAGATTCGGGTTGGTATCCATGTCTACGGCCCAACTCTCAGGCCGATGTGACTACGTTGCTGTACGCATCCGCTTCTGAGTCACCAATAATGACAATTTTCGTATAACTGGCTAAGTTATTCATTTTATTATCCACTCCACTTGGTTTGAAAGTAATTTTAGAACATAAAACAAATGGAAATCTGAAAAAGACTACTGGCCTACACGATGCCGATAACTTCTTTCCTACCTGTACATCCCTATTAGTTCTTGTTTCATTTGGAACATTTCCCTTTACAACCCATATCCCTTACACTTCATCTATTTTTAACTACCTAATAATATCTCCCACTATAACCTTATAATCCCTCATTATGGCCCAGAGTGAGCTCGGTTGTCTCATTTAGTACATTAGGTTAGGTTAAGTTTGGTTATTCTAATGTAACGTAAACTATTGTCGCCCTCTCACTAAGGTGGGGTGAGGGTGGGGAGGGAGCTCATAATAATATGTTCTGATATTCGAAACAAAGTGGAATTTATAGTATGACGAATAACCAATCCAGTGATTCACAAATCGTAATTTTTGGTGATGTGGAAGTATTTATGTAGAATTACCTAGTTTTCCCTGGGAAGATATTTTTGGCCATGATTTAACTCCCACCAAATGTAAAGCCATAGTTCCGGACTTAAATTCCCAGCTTTATCGGCGGGATGTCTCTGGAAACTGGTATGCGTTATCAAACTCTTTGGGGAATGCCTAGATTTTTTTTTTTTTTTTTTTTTTTTCTATATTCCAACTTACTTCCTCTCGGGCATAGGCTGAGAGCCTTAACATTCACCGCTTTACAATGAACAGTGAAGCCTGTGAGGTCTTGTTCCAATCTAGGGAGTGAGACATGTGAAGCACGTAGAGTACAACGAGCACCTGCCATCTTGCCTTCACATGAGGCACGGTGCTCACTCATGGCCCGAAGCGACCCCATCTCTGAAGCCACCTCGTTCCCGTGCTTCACTGTCCCACCCCCTACACTCGGACTCTCACTCTTACACACACACACACACACACAACTCCACCTGTTGAGCAGATAACTCACCAGGCATTGCACCCCTAGCGCATATTTTGAATATGGGAATATTCATACAGTGCTATTTAATCAGGGAACAATGAGGGTGTTTTATTGGCGTTTCGGTGGGCTTTCAGGTAATGCACTGATACTAGGTACAGCACAAATTCCATCCCAACAATATTGTCCCATTGATACATCGGGATTTCAACCCGGGACCTTTGGATTACCAGGCCAGTGGCAAGACCACTCCGCTACACCTCCCCTGGCTAATTAGATTGGTATCTTTTTGGCTCCCTCCCCCCCCCCCCCCCCCATGTTTTACTCCATTAATTTGGCGATCATACGATGCTTCACCCCATTTAGGTTTCGATGATATAGGGCCAGCTATAGGGAACCTGCATTGTAGGAACATTTTTCTACCAAAAAATGTGCCTATTTAGGTAGAAGGGACCTATAGGGCATATTTAGGTAGAAGGGACCTATGGGGCATATCAATACCGGAGAATGCACAAATCTATCACGAACGAACGGGGGTCTTGGGGGTAATTTTTAAAGCTTGATGGATGTCTAAGTTGGAAACTAAAAATAAATATACGAATTAAAATATACATAATTATCTCCTTCATAGTACGTGATAATACGCTCTCAATTGAGGGTAATTTTTTATTGATTTATCTTTGTATTTTATTATTATTGTTATTTTTCTTTTTTAGTTTCCTCCCTAGACCTCCATCAAACTGAATAAAATACACTCAATTCCCCCTTTCGAGATGAATTTGTGCATTTTTCGGTACAAAAATCGATCTATTTAGGTGTAAATATTTTCCTAGCTAACGATAGTGAGGCTTTATTTTAGGAGGAAGCGGGCATTTTTCAAGCGAAAAATATATAACTTTATCTCGAAGGGGTTTTATATAAATAATTTGTGTTTTGTTTGTTTTTTAAAGCTTGAAAAAAAAAATATATATATATATATATATATATATATATATATATATATATATATACCGGTATATATACCGGTATATATATATATATAAATACTTGAACTTGTATTTATCATGAAGATAATTCAAAGTCCTGATATTACCATACTAATTTTGGAGAGGTAATTATAAGAGTGAGAGACCTCTATTTCTTATTGCTAATCTGGCAACCTCTGCGTCATATGTGCGTGAAAGGGTTAAGATGTTTGCCCCATTAGTTAGTCGATTTTAAGACCTTTCTCCCCATTTCGCCGTCAATATTTAGACCTTTCGTGCTATTTAGGTGTCGATTTTTTCCCTGGCGAACGATAGTGAGCCTATAATGTTTAATAAAACAAAAAAACAAAAAACTTTCCAGATACACTTTTATATTTTTCGGTAGAAAAATTTCCAGGCCGAAGGCTGGTTTCTACTAAAATTACAGGCTCGCTATCGCTCGCCAGTAGAAAAATCGACACCTAAATGGCACAAAAGGTCTTTAATATTGACAAAGAAATTGGGTGAACGATCTCCAAATCGCCAAACTAATGGAATGAACGTCTTATAATCTCAAAACTTATGGGACTAAAACATGATGGAGAAGTGGGTCTACAAAAAACGAAGAATCCTCCCTCCCTTAACCCTCTGCCGTCCACATAGTTACCCTCACTAACTTAAGGTGGGTAGTGCTTTTGTTGTTGGGTCTATATATATTTATTTATTTACTTTTGAGTTTCCTCGCCAGACCTCCATCAAGCTTAAAAAAAAAAACACCCTCAAGAACCCCTTTCAAGATATATTTGTACATTTTTCGGTAGAAAAATTTTCCTCTTAAAATTACAGGCTCGCTTTCGCTCGCCAGGAAAAACATTGACACCTAAATGGCACGACAGGTTTTAATATTGATAAATAAATGGGGCGAAATGTCTCAAAATCGCAAAAATAATGAAACGGACGTCTTAAAATCTTAAAACAAATATGCTAAACATGAGGGAGAAGGGGGCCTAGAAAAAGCGACTACCTTCCCCTTAACATACAAAGGTCAAATGGCTAGTGATCGCGGTGAAAATAAATACAAATAAAAATATTAATAATGTTTGTGCTAGTTATATATTCGTTTTCTGTTCAGCTGACGATACATTGATTCCCTTGGCAGCTACTGTACAGTTGGTCAAAGTTCCGGCTGACCCACCCTCGCTCTGGGGATCGCAGAATTAGCTGGCAATACTGGTGCAGTTGCCAAATAGTGGATATAATAACTTGAAATATTTATGCAAATCTACGAACTTTGGGTGAATGTTCGGGCTCATACATAGCGATGTATGCATATTTAATAATAATAATAATGCATAATAATTGATATTGGTTCAGGAGTAATTTATCGAGAGGCCTTCCCTAGTGGTTAAGGCCCCATTAATTGCTCTTTCCATTCACATATGCATAGCCTACGTGATTTGCAGTTGGGATGTGTGTACATGCTTAGATTGATATGCAGGATTAGAAGTTGCATAATAAATCGTAGGCAGTGTCCACCATTCTTTTAACTGCCTTCGTGGTGTAATGCATAAGGTGTTTATATTCGGTGTGAGCGTCCTGGGTTCGAATCCACGGACTGCCACATGTGTTTGTAATATTTCATTAATCGATTTTAGGAGTAGAGTTGGTTGTTGGATAGAGCATAATAAATGATATAGCCGAAATCAGATCTACCAATCCCAATATTTGTAAGACACACCTCCTAACTACACCAGTATTGCCAGATAATTCTGCGAACCCCAGAGCGAGGGTAGGTCAGCTGGAACTTTGACCAACTGTACAGTACGGACACTTGACCCCTTTTGTACGGTCGCGCTAATAAGTCATGTCCCAGCTGTCATTACGTTTGGCTTGCTCTGTGCTGTATTAATGTCTGTCAGATGTTGAATAGGGTGGGTAAGTGTAGGAACATGTTTGTGTATTACACTCGATATCTAACGAAGCTTAGATATTACTGATACCAATTATTGATCAAAACATATTTGGTGCTCAGACATCACTTGTTAGCGCGACTGTACCGGCATGCTAGCTATATTGTAGACGCTTTTGTGCAGCTTAGGAAGGGTCTGTGGTAGTAGAAAGGGTTAAGTGAGATGGTT
This sequence comes from Paralithodes platypus, assembly GCA_032716605.1. Lineage (NCBI taxonomy): Eukaryota > Metazoa > Arthropoda > Malacostraca > Decapoda > Lithodidae > Paralithodes > Paralithodes platypus. Next base: position 7,149,610 of record CM064536.1, on the reverse strand, counting down.
CGAAGCCTGTTAATTGCTGGAGGCCCTTTTAAAACGGCAAAAAATTGTCTAAGCATATCAAGAATAAAATGGAAAAGACGACGCCGGTACAGAAGGGGTTAATAGAACAATATGTACAGTAATTACTACGTCTCTGCATCCTACTGAGGGCAGATGGGCTTGTTTATTTGTTCATTTATGTATCTTTTTATTACTTTTCTAGTTTCCTCCCTAGACCTCCATCAAATTAAAAAAAAAAAAACATTAGATCCCCCTTCTAGATTAATTGGTTCATTTTTCGGTAGAAAAATGTCCCGGCCGAAGGCCGATTCTTCCAACATTACAGGCTCACTATCGTTCGCCAGGGAAAACATCGACACCTAAATAGCACGAAAGGTCTAAATATTGACGAAAATATGGGGCGAAAAGTCTTAAAATCGACTAAATAATGGGGCAAACATCTTAACATCTGAAAACTAATGGGGCTAAACATGAGGGAGAAAGTGGGCCAGAAAAAGCGACTACCTCCCCCTTAAAACCAACTTTATATTATAATCGACACCAGATTTCACCACAAAATCTAGATGGGAACTTTACAATTGAACACTTCCGAGTTTCAGGCTATAAGGAAGTTGGAGCCGTAGACAACGATGGTAAATAGAAATGCAATAATTATGTAGGTTTCTGACGGCGGTAAATTTCTAGTTTCACGTACACAGCGACAAAAGGGAGGCGCCGTTGTAAAGGCATAGTAGCTTCCCGACCAACTATGAAGATCAGGGAAATTGCTGGGTAAAAGACGTAATATAATGATAATAAACTACATTAACCCTTTCACGCACATATGACGCAGAGGTTGCCAGATTAGCAAAAAGAAATTGAGTTCTCTCACTCTTATAATTACCTCTCCAAAATTAGTTTTCTGCCCACAGCTAACTCAAAGACAACTGCAGAGGTTGAAGTAACTAAGCTAAAGGTTTAGTTTATAAATACCCCTGATGGTAACAAAGGCTTTTAAGTATCCCCAATAGGCTCAACACAGCTAACTCAAAGACAACTGCAGAGGTTGAAGTAACGAAACTAAAGGTTTCTAAATACCCCTGATGGTAACAAAGGCTTTTAAGTATCCCCAATAGGCTCAACACAGCTAACTCAAAGACAACTGCAGAGGTTGAAGTAACTAAACTAAAGGTTTATAAATACCCCTGATGGTAACAAAGGCTTTTAAGTATCCCCAATAGGCTCAAAATCGCGTCATATGTCGGAGAGGGTTAACGACATTAGCCTAACCTAACAACCTTACCTAACCTAACCTAGTATTATGTAATAGCTATGGTGCCGCATATGGGGAGAAAATATTATTTGCTTTTACAGTAGGTATAATTCCTTATAATGCATTTCCACCGCTTTGGATATATATAGGAATTAAGTATGGTATATGACATCTCTAAAGTAGCCATAGAAATTTATGAGTATGCTGTGAAAGCGAAACTAGAATTAAACCCTAATGGCTACATAGGATGTTGAATTGGGTTTATGTATTTATAAATATACTACAACCGCATTTTAACAGTTATTTATCTTGAATATCTACAGATCCAACTTCCTTATAGAACGTAGCTCTCAAGTGGTTAATTTACCGTCAGTTGCACATAAACCGACTCTAGTTAAACGTTGGGTGATGACACGGTCCAGACTCATGTTAAGGGGAGGCAGTTGGTTTTTCCAGTCCTCTTCCTCTCTCATGTTTAGCCCTATTAGTTCTGAGATTTCAAGACATTCGCCCCATTAGTTTGGCGATTTTCAGACATTTTGGCCCATTTCTTTGCCAATATTAAGACCTTTCGTGCCATTTAGGTATCGGTTTTTAGGTTTTCTACCAAAAAATGCACAAATTTATATTAAAGGGAGGGTCTTGTGGTTGTGTTTTCTAAGTTCAGAGAGCAAACTAAACCCCCTCCTTAGACCATTGAACCAGACAATACCGTCTGAGCTCCCTTAACCCTTTCAGTACCAGGGACGTCCTCTTCATCATATTGTGGCAACTATTAGACGATTTTATTCAGCTTAGGAAGGACCTCTAGCAATAATAAGGCAGCAAACTATATCAATCAACTCTTTTAAATACAATAGATCTTTTCTAAGCTGCATACTATCGTCTAAAATACAATAGATCCTTTCTAAGCTGCATACTATCGTCTAAAATACAATAGATCCTTTCTAAGCTGCATACTATCGTCTACAATACAATAGATCCTTTCTAAGCTTTTTGTTTTGTTTTGTTTTTTTCTATATTCCAACTACTCCCTCTCGGGCATAAGCTGCATACTATCGTCTAAAAATAGCTAGAATCAAATGTAACACACGTCGCTGGTACTCAAAGAGTTAATAACACTGGCCAGACTCCTGTTATTAACACGGTCCAGACTTGTATTAATAACACTGTCCAGACTCCTGTTAATAACACTGTCCAGACTCCTGTTAATCATACGGTCCAGACTCCTGTTAATCACACGGTCCAGACTCCTGTTAATCACACGGTCCAGACTCCTGTTAATCACACGGTCCAGAGTCCTGTTAATCACACGGTCCAGACTCCTGTTAATCACACGGTCCAGACTCCTGTTAATCACACGGTCCAGACTCCTGTTAATCACACAGTCCAGACTCCTGTTAATAACACTGTCCAGACTCCTGTTAATTACACGGTCCAGACTCCTGTTAATAACACTGTCCAGACTCCTGTTAATAACACTGTCCAGACTCCTGTTAATAACACTGTCCAGACTCCTGTTAATCACACAGTCCAGACTCCTGTTAATAACACGATCCAGACTCCTGTTAATAACACGGTCCAGACTCCTGTTAATCACACAGTCCAGACTCCTGTTAATAACACAGTCCAGACTCCTGTTAATCATACGGTCCAAACTCCTGTTAATCACACGGTCCAGACTCCTGTTAATCACACGGTCCAGACTCCTGTTAATCACACGGTCCAGACTCCTGTTAATCACACGGTCCAGAGTCCTGTTAATCACACGGTCCAGACTCCTGTTAATCACACGGTCCAGACTCCTGTTAATCACACGGTCCAGACTCCTGTTAATCACACAGTCCAGACTCTTGTTAATCACACGGTCCAGACTCCTGTTAATCACACGGTCCAGACTCCTGTTAATCACACGGTCCAGACTCCTGTTAATCACACGGTCCAGACTCCTGTTAATCACACGGTCCAGACTCCTGTTAATCACACGGTCCAGACTCCTGTTAATCACACGGTCCAGACTCCTGTTAATCACACGGTCCAGACTCCTGTTAATCACACGGTCCAGACTCCTGTTAATCACACGGTCCAGACTCCTGTTAATCACACGGCCCAGACTCCTGTTAATCACACGGTCCAGACTCCTGTTAATCACACGGTCCAGACTCCTGTTAATCACACGGTCCAGACTCCTGTTAATCACACGGTCCAGACTCCTGTTAATCACACGGTCCAGACTCCTGTTAATCACACGGTCCAGACTCCTGTTAATCATACGGTCCAGACTCCTGTTAATCATACGGTCCAGACTCCTGTTAATCACACGGTAAACGTGAATGACCTAACTTGTTTTACCGACTGACCCTGCTCTCTTTAAGGGGGTAGTACTCGTGTTTTCTGGACCCCCTTCTCCCTATAGCATATTATTTGTGGTTTTAAGACGTTCGCGTCCTTAGTTTGGCGATTTTGAGATCTTTCGCCTCATTTTGTTATTAAGACCTTTCGTGTCCTTTAGGTGTCGATTTTTTCCTGGCGAGCGATAGCGGGCGGTTCCGGTTTGGTGAAAATCCGTCGAACGGTCTAGGAGGAGTATTCGGACGGACAGACAGACAGACATTTCGGCCGGCATGATACCACTATGCGGGGGGCGATACCAAACTCTGCTTACGCAGGTTGATAAAGTAGACATGCCGTTTCGCCCAAAATAAAAACGGCATACCCAACTCTGCAATGGGTCACCATCATCACTGATAGGCACTATCACCAGCAATACTGCTAGTATCATCACTACTAGTTTCACTATCATCACTACTACTCTCATCAACACTACTACTCTCATCCTCATCACTACTATTATAAGTAGTCCCCCATGAACTTCTTTCTTCATGATATACCTCTAACTCCCAACCCCATCCTTTCACATCTTTATCCTTCCACCACGTTCCCGTTCGGTCTGGGTCTCCCGCTAAGTAATTCTGCCTCACTACCCTTTTGTGTGCCCATTCCATCTGCCACATACACTTGAAATCGTTCATCTTTCCGGCCGCCTATAAGTCCTTCCACATTGCTCTCAGTTCTTCCATCTCTTTCTCATAGTCATCGACCCTCACTCTATGTGGGTTCGCCCGTTCCCTCTCCCTCGCTTTCTTTCGGTCCGGCACAATGGGATGGCTCAAGAATTTCCTTTCTTCCATAAATTTAACCCACTTCAGACAATCTCCGTCCAATACCGATGAGACTTTCCACCTCGCTCTCCTTTGATTCGCCAAATCATTCCACCTCTCTATATTTCGGTTCACCTCTCCCTCCAAGTCATTGCACCTCGCTCTCTTTCGGTTCACCTCTCCCTCTAAGTCATTGGATCTCGCTCTCTTTCGGTTTGCCTTTTCCGCTAATTCCTCACTCTGCTCTCTCTTTGAAATATTTGGCTTGATTGATCTGATTCTCCATGGTGTGATGGCTTGTCTCTTTATCTGATATTCCAGTTTCATTATTTCTACCTCACCCTCCTTCATCATTTTTTGTACTAAATGGCGTTTTTCTTGTTTCATTTGTTGTACTAAAAGGCGTTTTTCTTTACGCTTGCGTTCGTCATCAAGTTTCTTTAGCTCTGCATCAATTCGCTCATCATGTTTGTTTTGCTCTGCATCAATTCGGGTTTGTTTATGCTAGCGGGCGGCTTCCAGTATCTGGCTCCAGTTATGTGGTTTCCTGTACTTCTAGTCAATGTGGCAGAAGTTCATGGCTTTCTTCACCGAGCGAATTTCCGGGGACTCGCTTAGGTACAGCTTCTCCTAATGACGACTAAGGCACTCTAACTCGTCCTCCATGACAAAGATATACATTTTGGGCTCTTCCACGCAATCTGGGGGCAAGAATCCGTATTTATGAACACCATCGTTCTTCATGTGGCTGCTTTTGCTATCCTCGTCTTCGTCATCACTTTCTCTCTGCCTCTTTCGGCTTCCCATAGTACTCTCATCTGCCTTGGAGTATTTCCAGGGTCTTTTATACTCGCTAAAGTCTTCGCGCACCTTCATGTCTTGCATATACTGATGTTTCCGCTCTTCTCGTTCTAAGGCAATCTATCTTAGATTCATTTTCATCATTCGTGCAAAAGAAGTTCTCATGCTCCTCCTGTCCATTATGTGATAATCTGACATGGCTTCTGGCTTCTCATCCTCCAGTTTTCCCTCTAACTCCTTTTCTAGTCTCTTATGTCTGGCGTCCTCAATGATCCTGGCGTATGTGGGCCAAAGCCCATATTCATGATCAAATGAATGGAGTAATTCCCGATCTAGATCATCGTATTCCCAATTGAGATCACATGCAGTGGAAATGATGGCAAGGCAAACCTTAGACCTGTTGGACATAATAACATCCTTAAAGAATATATTACCGTAGATACGCTCCTCAGCCAAACTTATCACTTCCTCGGTTAGGTTCTCAGCCTCGGTTGGCTCATTATCCTCATCATAGCTCTTCTCATAAAATCTACCGTCAATCACCTCTTTGGCTAGACGTTCCAAAGAATCTTGTATAGGAAAATCCGGTTTTAAATCCGGATACACCAAGTTTAGACGTTGGTATGCAAGTTGTAAATACTAGACTTCCTTACCAGACGAAATAAAATGACACTTACACTCCACGGCAGCGTAAAAGAAGCCCGCCGTGATTATTGTATTTTCTTTCATGTCGTGAGGGTCTCGTATCTTAGGATTCTAACTTTTCCATTGGTGCTGGAGAAGGGTATTGATGATATTGAGAACGTTAATGTATTCCCCCACAAGTTTCCAGCCGAAAAAAAATGTTTTTATTTCATTGAACATATCGCCCTTGAATATTTTGCGCAACCTCTCATACTCTTCATTACCGTAAGCTGAACTAGTACCTAGTTCTTTAGCAATGGCTTTGATACTCATATTATGGGGCATACCTGAGTGGCCAAGAAACATTTCCAAACTTTCTCTAGTCTCTACAGGAAGGTCCCATGTGTCGCGCGTAGGTGGCTTTGAACTTTTCTCTAAACGTTCGTCATATGGACAACCAGATATGTCATTCTAGAAGGTAGGGATCCGCTCAGATTCTTTAAGCATTAATTTAATTTCGTAAGGATATACACGTTGTTTCGGAACAAAACCGCATTTCGAGCATTCATAACCCCGTTTATCGTTATCTCTCGTTTTCCACCTATAGTGATCACATTTTTCCATGATCGAATCAACAACTGGACTTGGACCAATGCTCCCCTCCTCATCCGATGGGGAAGGAACGGGTTCTTTTGGGGTCGCCCATTGTTTTTCCAACGACGCCAATACTGTCCACATACCCCTCTGCTTGGGTGATGACTCGGTGGTTACCATGCGCCCCGTGTCAGGATCAAGACGCCTCCTCTTCGGTTCCGGCTCATCTTGTACCTTTTTAACTTGACGTGTTTCTGGTGGGGAATCTGTTATGTATCTAGGCAAGCCAGTCACTGGGCTATAATACACCCCTCCAAAAGGTTGTCTATATTTAGGTTTGACCCACTCTGTTGCCTTATATAGTTTCCTCCTTTCTAAGCTTCTGAGTCTTCTGCTTTCTTCTTTCCTCTTCTCTCTCCTCTTCTTCCTCCTTTGTTCCCTCCTCTCTCTCTTTTCCTGCCTCCTTTCTTCCCTCCTCTCGTTCCTCCTCTTCCTCCTTTCTTCCCATACTGCAGCTGAACTAAGCCTATCCATTTTCTTATCAAATTCGCACGCTCAAATATAATATAATCGATTTATACTTACAGAGTCTACAAATATCGTATTAACCCAAATAATATTATTTATCAGATTATAATTCCCTAAGAATATCAATATCGTAGGCACCAAAATATTATTTCTTCAAGTTTTATAATGACCTAGTTATTTTCAGACAACTGAGAGGATGGGTATATTTATAGCTAACCTAAAATAGGCCCTTAAGGGGAGATGAATCGTTTTTCTGGTCCCTCTTATTCCTTAGGTTTAGTCCCATTAGTCTTCAAACCACCTGTACTTGTATCACCTGCCACCTATGATAGTAATGATGATGGTGGTGGTAATGATGATGGTGGTGGTAATGATGATGATGATGGTGGTAATGATGATGGTGGTGATGATGATGATGGTGGTGATGATGATGATGGTGGTGGTAATGATGATGGTGGTGGTAATGATGATGGTGGTGGTAATGATGATGATGATGGTGGTAATGATGATGGTGGTGATGATGATGATGGTGGTGGTAATGATGATGATGATGGTGGTAATGATGATGGTGGTGGTAATTAATGATGATGGTGGTGGTAATGATGTGGTGGTAATGATGATGATGATGGTGGTAATGATGATGGTGGTGGTAATGATGATGATGATGGTGGTAATGATGATGGTGGTGATGATGATGATGGTGGTGGTAATGATGATGATGATGGTGGTAATGATGATGGTGGTGGTAATGATGATGGTGGTGGTAATGATGATGATGATGGTGGTAATGATGATGGTGGTGGTAATGATGATGATGGTGGTAATGATGGTGATGGTGGTAATGATGATGATAGTTGTAATGATGATGGTGGTAATGATGATGGTGGTGGTAATGATGATGATAGTTGTAATGATGATGGTGGTAATGATGATGGTGGTGGTAATGATGATGATAGTTGTAATGATGATGGTGGTAATGATGATGGTGGTGGTAATGATGATGATGATGGTGGTAATGATGATGGTGGTGATGATGATGATGATGGTGGTAATGATGATGATGGTGGTAATGATGGTGGTGGTAATGATGATGGTGGTGGTAATGATGATGGTGGTGGTAATGATGGTGGTAATGATGATGGTGGTGGTAATGATGATGATGATGATGATAGTGGTGATGATGATGATAGTGGTAATAATGATGATAGAGGTAATGATGATGGTGGTGGATGATGATAGTGGTGATGATGATGGTGGTAATGATGATGGTGGTGGTAATGATGATGATGATGGTGGTAATGATGATGGTGGTGATGATGATGATGATGGTGGTAATGATGATGATGGTGGTAATGATGGTGGTGGTAATGATGATGGTGGTGGTAATGATGATGGTGGTGGTAATGATGATGGTGGTGATGATGATAGTGGTGATGATGATGATAGTGGTAATGATGATAGAGGTAATGATGATGGTGGTGATGATGATGATAGTGGTAATAATGATGATGGTGGTGGTAATGATGATGATGGTGGTAATGATGATGGTGGTGATGATGATGATGATGGTGGTAATGATGATGATGGTGGTAATGATGATGGTGGTGGTAATGATGATGGTGGTGGTAATGATGATGATGGTGGTAATGATGATGATGGTGGTAATGATGATGGTGGTAATGATGATGATGGTGGTAATGATGATGATGGTGGTAATGATGATGATGGTGGTAATGATGGTGGTGGTAATGATGATGGTGGTGGTAATGATGATGATGGTGGTGGTAATGATGATGGTGGTGGTAATGATGATGATGGTGGTAATGATGATGATAGTTGTAATGATGATGGTGGCAATGATGATGGTGGTGGTAATGATGATGATAGTTGTAATGATGATGGTGGAGGTATTGATGATGATGGTGGAGGTATTGATGATGGTGGTGGAGGTATTGATGATGGTGGAGGTATTGATGATGGTGGTGGTAATGATGATGATGGTGGTAATGATGGTGGTGGTAATGATGATGGTGGTGGTATTGATGATGGTGGTGGTAATGATGATGATGGTGGTGGTAATGATGATGGTGGTGGTAATGATGATGGTGGTGGTAATGATGATGATGGTGGTAATGATGATGATGGTGGTTATGATGGTGGTGGTAATGATGATGGTGGTGGTAATGATGATGGTGGTGGTAATGATGATGATGGTGGTAATGATGATGATGGTGGTAATGATGATGATGGTGGTGGTAATGATGATGGTGGTGGTAATGATGATGGTGGTGGTAATGATGATGTTTGTGGTGATGATGATGGTGGTGGTAATGATGATGGTGGTTATGATGATGGTGGTAATGATGATGGTGGTGGTAATGATGATGGTGGTGGTAATGATGATGGTGGTGGTAATGATGATGGTGGTGGTAATGATGATGGTGGTGGTAATGAGAATGATGGTGGTGGTAATGATGATGGTAGTGCTAATGGGTGACCGGTCAACTCAACCAGTAGACCATTTCAACCAGTAGCTCTCAACCAGTACCAAATCAACCAATATGGTTAGGTTAGGTTAGTACTATATTTTGGCACTGGTTTGGTTGGTCTGGGTTAATTTGGCACTGGTTGAGATCTACTGGTTGAGATGACATGGAACCGTGTTAATGAATCATTACCACGGTCCATGTCATCTCAACCAGTAGACCATTTCAACCACCACCACCACCATCATTACCACCATTATAATAAAGTAGACGTGCCGTTTCACCCAAAATCAAAACGGCATACCCAACTCTGCGATAGGTCACCATCAGCACTACTATAGGTAGTGCCAACGAACTTGACAATTTTCATGACTCCTTAAGTTCTCATAACTCAAAAAGTAAACAATGTATCAAAGCAATCTAGCTGACATTTGTATCAGTAGGGAAGAGCCCACCAGGAAATAGGTGTGGCTATGTAAAGCCAGTTTGCTCTAGGCTTTCTTCTATTTAACTGCTGAGCTCTGGAACTCTCTCCCAGACTCAGTCTTTTCCTCTTCCTATGACTTAAATTGTTTCAAACTCCGTGTGTCCAGGCATTTTAGCTCGAACATCCCTTGATTTCGGCCCTGTTACTCTTTGAAATCTGGGGGAGGCACTCGCTGCAGGGAGTTATGCCTTTTGTCTCCCTCATTCACATAGAAAACAAAAAAAGGCCCCTTTGAGTTATGAGAAGTTAAGGGGTCAAAAAAAAATTCAAGTTCGTTGGCGCTACCTAGATAGCCAATCATTACTATCATCATCACTACTACTATTACTACTACTACTACTACTACTCTCACCATCATCACTACTACTCTCATCATCACTACTACTCTCATCATCACTACAACTTTCACCATCATCACTACTACTTACCAACATCACGAATACTGTCACCATCATCTTACAATCATCATTACTACTGTCACCATCATCAATACTATTATGACCATCAAAACTACTACTAGTACTGTCACCATCACATCTACTACTGTTATCATCATCACTACTGTCATCATTATCACTGAATCTACAACCATCATCACTGCTATTATCACCATCAACAATATCCCCACTATTACTACCATCACTTCTAATGTCAACTGAACTAATCCTAACAAATGCGGGCGATTTTTTTTTTTTTTTTTTGCTCCCTGATCAATGGCGCCATCATCATTGCTTGGGAATAGGTACAGGGGGGGCTGGTGGCTTGGGGAGGGGGGCAAAACCATTTTTAGGACCTAAGATTATAACTATTACACAAATTCAAAAAATATTTTCAACTCTGCGTAAGCAGAGTGGTATCGCCCCCCCCCCCCCCCCCGTATAGTGGTACATGCTAACCGAAATGTCTGTCTGTCTGTCCGTCCGAGAACTCCTCCTAGACCGTTTGACGGATTTTCACCAAACTTCACACGAACCTTCGGTGCGTGAATTCCACGGTAATTAAAAAAAAAATAATAATTTGTGCAAGTTATGATCTTAGGTCCTAAACAACATTTTGCCCCCCCCCCCCCCCAAGCTATGATGAATGGTGTTCTAGTGACCCTTCTAGGCTGTTTGTCCTCCAAAACACTGAGGATCAAGTGTCCAAACAGTGGTTTAGAGTGGGTAAGGGAACATTGGAAAGGGAACTACTGCCCTGGAACTAATGTCCGTGGCAGGATTAGGAAGTTATAGGTAGCGCCAACGAACTTGACAATAATCTTGACCCCTTAACTTCTTATAACTCGAAATGAATGAAAGCAATCGGGCTGACATTTCTATCATTTGGGAAGAGTCCACCAGGAAATAGGTGTGTACCTTTACAGCCAGTTTGCTCTAGGCCCTTTGAGATGGGTTAGTAACTGAGGGGAGGATAAAATGAAGTTATTCATTTACAAACGCAGTCAGTCGCGGGTTTGATGCGAGATATTTGTCTAGGCGAAGTTTAAATGAATCAACGGTGTAGGCAGGTTAGTTGGTGGTAGCGAGTGTGTAGTAGATATGATGGTGACAGTACTAGTGATGATGGTCACAATAGTATTGATGATGGTGAAAAGTTGTAGTGATGATGAGAGTAGTAGTGATGATGAGAGTAGTAGTGATGATGATGAGAGTAGTAATAGTAGTAGTGATGATGAGAGTAGTAGTGATGATGATGAGAGTAGTAATAGTAGTAGTGATGATGATAGTAATGATTGACTAGTAGTGCTGATGGTGACCTATCGCAATTGGGTATGCCGTTTTGATTTTGGGCGAAACGGCACGTCTACTTTATTTTGATTACCGTCGAATTCACGCACCGAAAGTTCTGTGAAGTTTGGTGAAAATCCGTCAAACGGTCTAGGAGGAGTTCTCGGACGGACAGACAGACATTTCGGTTAGCATGTACCACTATACGGGGGGCGATACCACTCTGCTTACGCAGAGTTGATTACCACCATCATCATTACCATACTATCATCAACTCTGCGTAAGCAGAGTGGTATCGCCCCCCGTATAGTGGTACTCTTAGACCGTTTGACGGATTTTCACCAAACTCCACATGAACCTTCGGTGCGTGAATTCGACGGTAATTAAAACACGATTTTTGTAATGTGTGCAATAGTTATGGTAAAAAAAAAAAAAAATTGCCCCCCCCCCACCCCTTTTCAGGACCCCCACCCCCCACCCCCCACCCTATACCTATTCCCTGTGTGTGTGTGTTTCCCTACAGAAAGCCACACATCATACACATGTCTCAGATGTGATGATAATGGTGAGACGTCTGTCTGTCTTTCCACACATCAGGTATTCGAGATCAGAGTTTATAGCCTGATCCCACGTCTTTCTAGATCTACCCCTCGGTGCAGCTCCCTCCATGTTCACGGATTTGCATATTTTCGCTTAGTATAAACATTTTTATATTCATATATCTTTATATATAAAGGAATCATTTTATATGAAACCATTTTTGACCAGCATTTTGTTTACATATTAACCCATACTGGACCGGTGACGTTCTTTGCATAATATTCTGGCAACTATTAAATGATTGTATTTAGTTTAGGAACGACCATTAACAAGCTACAAACTATCCTTCCAAAGATGAATAATATAGTTGTCACAATATAGTGAAAAAGACCTTCATAAAGCCTAAAGATATTGTGAAAGATATGTGGCAGTGAGAGGATTGACTGAGACTGGCTTTACACTTTTAACTCCTACAGATCCCTCCCAAGCTGCATAAAATAGTTCAATGGTACCCAGATTAAATTGTGGCAGTCAGATCATAAAATAGGAAACTAGTTTTTTGACGTGTATTTTGTTAACGTAATAAACCTTGGTAAAATAGGTATTAAGTGGAGTTTTTTTAGTTTGCTCCCTAGAAATCCACAGAGCTTAACCCATTCTGTACCGGCGAGGCTTTTTCAACCTTATTCTTGCTATATTAAGACGATTTTGTGCAGTTTAAGATTCTGTTATAGAAAAAAGGGTTAAGTGAGATAGTTCGAAGCCTGTTAATTGCTGGAGGCCCATTTTAAACTGACTATAATCGTCTAATGTTGGCCAGAATATAGTTAATAGGACGGCACCGGTACAGAATGGGTTAAGAAATGCGGTAGAAAAATACCCCTAAATTGCAGGCTCGCTAACACTCAACAGGAAAAATCAACACCTAAATGGCACGAAAGGTATTAAAACATACTAAGAAATGGGCGAAAAGGTCCTAAAAGACGCCAAGCTAATGGCGTGAACGTGCTAACATCTCAAAACTAATGGGGCTAAACATGAGGGACAAAGAGTTCAGAAAACTTCTCCCCTTAATAAAGAGTATGTTCAACTTCTCCAACTCTTTCAATTCACTGTGACACATTCTTTCAGTTTAGTCTGGCTCTTATTAGACGATTTTATGAAGCTTAGAAAAGACCTGTTACTTAGCAAGCAGATAATGATATAGATATCCCCGTTAATGGCCAGAGCTCCTTCCTACTCTGCATAATATCGCATTTTGGCTCGAACGTCCCTTGATTTTGGCCCTGTCACTCTTTCAACTATGGGGGAGGCACTCGCTATAGGCAGTTATGCCTTTTGCCTCCCTCAATCACATAGAAAAAAAAAAAAAAAAAAAAAAAAACATTAGCCAACATACAATATACTACATAAAATACAATAAGCAAATAAACCCCTTCAAGATAATGATGCGTGTTGACAATATATTCTGGGTGCCATTAGATTATTTCATGCAGCTTCGGAGGGATCTGTTGGAGTTATATGATTAAAGACAGTCTCAATCAACCCTCTGACTGCCACATATCCATCACAATCTAAATAAAATCGTCTAATGATGGCCAGTTAATGGGGTTACTTTTTTTACTTGTGAATGCTCTATTAAGGGGAGGTATTTAGTTTATTCCCTAGACCTCCATCAAGCTTAAAATTAAATCTCCTTGACCCCCTTTCAAGATAAATTTTTACATTTTTCGATTCCTCTTAAGTTACAGGCTCGCTATCGCTCGCCAGGAAAAAATTGACACCTAAATGGCACGAAAAGTCTTAAAATTGACAGAAATGGGGCGAAAGTTATTAAAATCGCCAAACTAATGGGGCAAACGTCTTAAGATCTCAAAAGCAATGGGGCTAAACATGAGGGAGAAGGAAGTTCGAAAAAAAATCCCTCCAGTGGAAACCTCCCCTTAAATCATTGATATTTGATTACGTGTTTTACCGGGTTTTCCTGGACCCCTTTTCCGTCAAGCTTAGCCCCATTAGTTTTAAAATATTTAGATATTCACACCATTAGTTTGGTTATTTTAAGACTATTTGCCCCATATGTATGTCCACTGTAAGACCTTTTGTGCTATGTAAGGCCTTTCGTACCATTTAGGTATTAATTGTTTCCTGGCCAGAGCGATAGCAAACCTGCAATTTAGGAGCAACTGGCGTTCGGCCGGGGTATATTTCTACCGATAAATGTACACATTATTCTGAAAAGGGGGTCTTCAGGGTATTTTTTTAAGTTTGATGGAAGTGTACGGGCAAACTAACAAAACATTAATAACAAATAAAAATTACATGACAAAATGAATAAATATAAAAGTAAAACTGAATAAATATATAAGTAAAACTATAACAATTAACCATGGAAGCTGGTCTTCATCTTCAGTGACCTGGTTGACCTTGTTAATGACCTGGTTGTTATCTTCAGTGACCTGGTTGACCTTGTTAATGACCTGGTTGACCTTGTTAATGACCTGGTTGACCTTGTTAATGACCTGGTTGACCTCGTTAATGACCTGGTTGTTATTTTCAATGACCTGGTCGACCTTGTTAATGACCTGGTTGTTTTCTTCAGTGACCAGGTTGTCCTCTTTAATGACCTCGTTGTCCTCGTTAATGACCTGGTTGGCCTCGTTGTTATCATTAACTATCTGGTTGGCCTCGTTAACACCCTGGTTGTCCTTGTTAATGACCTGGTTGACCTTGTTATCATTAACTCCCTGATTGGCCTCGTTAATGACCTGGTTGTCCTCGTTAATGACCTGGTTAACCTCGTTTTTATCATTAACTACCTGATTGGCCTCGTTAACACCCTGGTTGGCCTCGTCAGTAACATTAATAAAACTTGTGTGGATAGTTTTCCAGCCTCGTTTCCATTTGAGTTTGATTACATTAAACTCCTTTCTAAGTTTTATTACCACCGCTGGTTTAAGCATATATTCTACTGTCCCATTATTGAAAACCCAATTGTTCTTATCCAGGATTATTTTTTTGCTCTGTGTTTTGAAGATGATATTGCTAAACCAATTTGTGGGTTTATTTTGCAGTTTAATGATCAGTATTTTGGGTAATTTTTCAATGGAATGGGACTGTGTGGGGAAATAATTAACACTTAGAAGGGTTACACAAAAGTCCACAGAGGGAACTTGATCCTGCGAATTCATTACTTAATTCACTAAAACTTGTAATTAAATTCTATATTTTGTTAACTAAAATCCACTTAGAAAACACACGGAAGAGACAGCGAAGCACTTGCTGAAGAATCAACGCACAGAACAAAAGTGAACTATCTTCCTTGAGTGATCTGATTATATATAGGTCTAAAATATCCACATAGTTTATTGATGTTATGCTGGTTCGTTAAGTCTATATCTAACGTTTTTTTATCGCATCTAAATTCATAATGTTTTATAAAATCGGGCTATTAATATTTAAAGTGGCTTTTAATAAACTAATATATACAATTATTGGAGATATTCATAGAATATGAAGTAGTTACCCATAATATTGCAATCGTTTTCTCTAGTAATTGTATTAGAGAAAATGCACTTATATGGGTAACTAAATTATATAATAAGGTCAGCGCATAATATAGTACGATGAGGCCTCTTCATTCTGGGCTATGAGTTCACGACTATAATAGTTAGGGTAGGCTAAGTTACGTTAAGATGTGTGTGTGTGTGTGTGTGTGGGTTTTTCTCGGAAGTATCGCTAGGCCTAGTTTGCATGGTTGGTGGTGGTGTTTCCCATTAATAAACGAAGGATTTTCGAAAAAAATTAAGGTCAAACTAAAACATACCATATACAAAAATGGAAAAAACAATACTCAGGTTTGATCTATAAAACGGTGGAGGTTGGAAACTATAAATGCCCCGGAAGATCAAGAAAACATCGCTATATAAAAGTATTGTAGGTAGGTCAGAAATTGTGACCTCCTAACCTCTGTAACTCTAAAAGGGCTGGAACAAATGAGCTGTGCATTGCCACACCTATTCCCTGGCTGACTCTTCCTATATGGTAGAAATATTAGCTCAATTCCTCAGTTGCTTAACCCCTTCTGTACCAGTGACGTCTTGTTAATTCTATTCTAGCTTTATGTAGAGGAATTTGTACAGTTTAAGAATGAACTGTGGTATTGAAAATGGTTGAGGGAGATAGTTAGAAGCCTGTTAACCCTCTCACGCAGAGGTTGCCAGATTAGCAGTAAGAAATAGAGGTCTCTCACTCTTATAATTACCTCTCCAAAATTAGTTTTCTGCCCACAGCTAACTCAAAGACAACTGCAGAGGTTGAAGTAACTAAACTAAAGGTTTCTAAATACCCCTGATGGTAACAAAGGCTTTAAAGTATCCCTAATCAGCTCAAAATTGCGTCATATGTCGGAGAGGGTTAAACTAAATTTAATCGTCTAATAGTACCAGAATAAAGATAAAAGAATGGCACCGGTACTGAAAGGGTTAAGATCGAATTGTAGAGGTTAGTGTTCAAAATGATTGACCTAACTATAATGAGTGGACAATAGCTATGCAGGAAGTGAGTTAGTGGTCAATGAATAGTATATTGACAAATGTACAGTCATGAGCAATAATACTGCACACCCTTTTCAATCTGTATCGAACCCAAGCAAGAAAATCCAGTGTTCTGTTATATCTCAGAGATTTCACAGCTTGGCAGATTCAAAGTTAGTTGTTAAAATAGGACTTCAGAGGCTATCAACCCTTCTGGATTATTAAGCCAGCACACTGTAAGTCAAGAATAGCGTCAGAAATAGAGCCCCTTTTAGAGAACCCCAGTCCCATGTTGTTTCAAAGATTCAAATTGATATGCATGTATTATGGCTCATGAATGTACAGTCGCGCTAATAAGTGATGTCTCGTCACCAAGCATGTTTTGATCAATAATTGGTATCGGCTATAGCTAAGCTTCATTTCTTCATATCGAGTGAAATATACAAACATATTCCTACACTTACCCACCCTATTCGACATATGGCAGACATTAATACAGCACAGAGCAAGCCAAACGTAATGACAGCTGGGACATGACTTATTAGTACGACCGTACATGTGTGTGTATTTTAAACGTATAGTATCGTGTATTTACTACTAAACACTATCTGATCCAACATGTTGGGGGCTATTATGATGTTACGTATATAATAATTTTAGTTTGTCCCCTTAGCTAATAACAACGCCTTCTCAGATTTCCTTAAACAAACAAAAAATAATAATAAAAATAAATCTATAAATAAATGCTATTGCTCGCCCATAAAATTGACACCTGAATGGGGTCAATCATCTCATTACCGCATTCAAACGGTACCGACGCCTTAAAACTCAAGAATCTCATTCTTCCTATGTTTCTGCCCGGAATCAAGCCAAATCTGTTCTTCGAATTGCCAAGCACTCTTTCATCAATAATAAATGCACTGAACTATTCAACTCTAGCTATTCCCAAGCTTTCTAGCATCTAGCCAAAAACCTCTCCAACAACTTTTCTTCCTCGTCTTTCCCTCCCATTTTCCACTCTGATGGCTCAACCATCACTTCTTCCTCTGACAAAGCTGAACTCTTTGCTCAAACTTTTGCCAGAAACTCTACCTTGGATGATTCCGGTGCTATTCCTCCCTCTCCACCCCCCTTTCTCCTACTTATGCCTAATATCCTAATCTCTTCTAAAGATGTACTTTCTACCCTCTCTGGGCTTAATACTAAGAAGGCGTACGGTCCGGACGGTGTTCCTCCTGTTGTACTTAAAAACTGTGCTTCCGTGCTGACCCACTGCCTAGGCAAACTCTTTCGTCTCTGTCTCTCCTCTAACGTCTTTCCTTCTTGCTGGAAGTTTGCTCTCATTCAACCTGTCCCAAAGAAGGGTGACCGCTCTCAAGCCTCCAACTATCGTCCAATTGCTCTCATCTCTTGTATCTCTAAAGTTTTTGAAACTATTCTTGCTTCCAAATTTCTTAAGCATTTCTCTTCTCATAATCTGCTCTCAGATCGCCAGTAAGGCTTCCTTAAGGGTCGCTCTACTGGTGATCTTCTTTCATATCTTACTAACTCTTGGTCATCCTCCTTTCGGGAGTTCGGTGAGACTTTTTCTGTTGCACTAGACATATCGAAGGCCTTCGATAGAGTCTGGCACAAGTCTTTAATTTCCAAACTGCCCTCCTTCGGTTTCTGTCCCTCCATCTGTGCCTTTGTCTCTAATTTCCTTTCCGGCCGTTCCATAGCTGCGGTTGTGGACGGCCATTGCTCAATTCCTCATCCTATCAACTCCGGTGTTCATCAGGGTTCTGTCCTATCTCCTATTCTCTTTCTAATTTTCATAAATGATCTTCTCAACTGTACATCCAGTCCCATCCATTCATATGCAGACGACTCTACCTTACACTACTCAATTTGTTTTCCAGAACCCCCAGCCAGTAGTCCCTCAAAAGTAAACGTAATGAAACCATAAAATACTTATCTTTTGATCTAGCTACTATTTCCAATTGGGGTAGAGAAAACCTTGTTGCATTTATTGCTTCCAAAGCTCAATTTATCCATCTTACTACTCGTCAGGAACTTCCTGAGGACTATCCCTTATTCTTCAACAATGCAAAAATCAACCCTTCATCTTCTCTCAATGTTCTCGGTGTCTCTTTTTCTTCTGCTCTCACTTGGAAAGACCATATTACCAGTCTCGCTAAGGCAGCCTCCCAGAAGCTGGGTGTGCTCAACCGCCTCAAGGGTTCTTTACCCCTGCGCAGCTTCTTGCTCTGTACAGGGGCACATTGCATCCTTGTATTGAGTATTGTTCACATGTGTGGGGAGGATCCTCTCACACTGCACTCCTAGATAAAGTAGAAAGGAAAGCCTTTCGTATTATTAACTCCCGTCCACTCACCAACTCTCTGCAATCTCTCTCTCTTCGCCGCAATTTTGCATCTCTCTCGCTATTCTATCGCTACTACAATAATCAGTGTTCCTCAGAGCTTTCCCAGCGTATACCACCTCCTCTACGTAGGGTACGTAGTACCCGCCTTGCAACACAATCCCACCCCTACTCTTTGCAACTCTCCAACGCAAGAGTGAAGTGCTATTCTCAGACTTTCTTTTATTCAACTGCTGAGCTCTGTAACTCTCTCCCAGAATCAGTTTTTCCCTCTTCCTATGACTTAAATTGCTTCAAACTCCGTGAGTCCAGACATTTTAGCTCGAACATCCCTTGATTTCCATCCTGTCACTCTTTGAAATCTGGGGGAGGCACTCTCTGTAGGCAGTTATGCCTTTTGTCTCCCTCATTCACATAGAAAAAAAAATGGAGTGAAATGACTTAAAATATCCAAACTAATGGATCGAAACAGGAAAAGTTCATAAAGACTTCGCTCTGCCCAAATACAGTTAAAATAAATCCTAAATATATAACAGAATGCAGTTAACCCTTTCTGTACCACTCACGTCTTTGCTATTCAATATTGAGCTACATTTAGACAATGTTATGAAGCTTAGGAAGCAAATATGGTAGCTAAAAGGATTAATTGAGATAGTCTGCAGCCTTTTAATTCCCACAGATAAGGTATAATAGTGTTATATTTTCATAACAAATTAGCCTACTTAGTGTAAATAATGTACAAAAGATTTTTTTTTTTAAAGACCTCCGCGTACGTATTGTGAAAAACCTGTTATCCTCCGGCAATTTTTTTTTTTTTTTTTTTTTTTTTTTTATAGAAAATCGGTGATGGGTAGAGTTAAGTTAGTTTCGTTCATTGTTCTTATTGTTAGTTAAGCTTTGTGATACTACTGAGAACGAGGCTTCAGTTTAGTATTTATGATATGTACAGTACAGGTTATTCGCAAAGTTTCGAAGCCATTATTAATTGTAGTCTCGAGAAGAATTAATCAACACGAGTTGGGTTGTAATTCGTGGAGTTTAAGGCAGTCTACAAAATACCTCAGTTGAGTTCACATCTCTGTTAAAGTTATATTTAAGCTAATAGCCGAAAACCACGTGACAAAGAGCAACCTACGGACTATTATTTACAATTATTGTTGTCAAAGAAGAATAACATTAAGTGACCAACACGACGAAGTTTTAGTGTCGGTTATCACCAAACAACCAACTAATATATCAAGGGTTCACCATCCCCGGGTAAGTATCCTATTATTACCAGTGGCCATCTTAATAAATAAAGGTCAATGTTTGTCAGTTACCTGATCAGTTACCCGACCTTTGTTACTAAACTCCTCCCACAGTTTTGGTGCCAGGTGGGAGTGTGGGGCACCGTTGGAAAGCCCAGGCTTTGGAGATGGTTTTAGGCGAGTTTAGTGGAAATCGGAGACACTTTGGTTCAATAAAATTTTCGGCAGAACTTATGTAGTATACGGGAGCGAAAAAAAATGCGAAAAAATTGCCGTTTGGGGCAGAAGGAGGCCTCCGATCGAAAAGGTGTATGGAACGAAAGTTGTTCGCAGCCCCCAAAAATGGGGGTACAGATGAGGTCAGATCCTAAATCGGAGGTCATTTAGCGGCCGAAATCGAGGTCGCCGTTTAATGAGGCACAGGGAGGTCGAGGCCGGTGATTATGGTAGTAGTAGTATTGTGATGATTGTGGTAGTAGTGATTGATGATGGTGATTATGGTAGTAGTAGTGGTGGTAGTAGTGATGGTGATTATGGTGATTACCCGGGCAACGCCGGGTACCCCTGCTAGTTAGGCATATAAGGGATTACTTTAGGGATAGGCGTTACGAGACTCAACAATTAAAAAACACCAAGTAAGTTTACCGCAATATTTCGTATTTTGCTAAATTGCGGTTATAAGTTGCTCATTAAATAATGACAATGTTAATTTGCTATGTAAAATATTAGTCCATATTATTTACCTTGTTACAGGTGGGTGTTTAGCCAACCAGGGAAAGGGTAACTAACTTCGAACTAGTGAGTATTGTGTGAGTTGAAGCAATCACAGCTATAAAGTATGTGTTTCAAGCCCATTGTTTAGTTTCTGTGAAATATTTAGCCAGATGAAGGACGGTTAGGGCTGCCGGGGCAAATATTTTAACAGCTGTCGCGGCACCAAGTATATTTGGATCAATAATTGCTATGAGCACTATCTAACCATTAATTTATCGTTTCCAGTGAGATGTAATAACATGTCTCCTATCTTTACACACCCTATTAAACATTTGGCAAACATTAATACGGCACAAACTTAATGGCAACGGAGACACGACTTATTTGTCCAAACGTACAGTAGCGGTCGGTAATACATGGACAGTTTTGGGAAGCCCAGTTATATAATACACCGATCCACTTATTTGATATTAACCGCTTAACCCCTTCAGTACCGGCGACGTATTTTTCATTATAAGTCTAGCTATATTTAGACGATGTTGTGCAGTTGAGGTAGGATCTGTGGTAGTAAAATCAGTTAAGTGAGAGAGTTCGAAGCCTGTTAATTGCTGGGGGCTCTTTTTAAGCTGAATAAACTCGTTTAATACCAGCCAGAATAATGTTAAAAAGACGTCGCCGGTACAGAAAGGGTTAAGCAACCAAACATCATATTACCGTGATTCACTTCCTATGTGTATGAAGGAGACAAAAGGCAGGTGTCTCCCTCAAAGCCCAAAGAGTGACCTTGCCAAATTCAAGGGACGTTGGAGTCAAAATGGCTGGACACACGCAGTTTAAAGCAGTATAAGTCATAGGATGAAGGACAGATTGATTGAGGGAGAGTCTATTCATCATTATTCAGCCAAAAATGTTGACCTCTAACCTTTATAACTCCCAAGAGACTATAGGCACTAAGGTGTTTTTTTTTTTTTTTTTTTTTTTTTATTTATTTTTTTTTTATAATATTATATTTCTGATTATGGAAGTATATCTCTGGAAACTACATATACTGTTTATTGTAAAGTAAGGGTAAACCTGACTTTTTGGACCGACAGCGATTTCAGTAAGTTTTATTTGGTTTGTTGTATTTTGTCCTTCAGATATAGTGTTTTAGGTAGCATTCAACAGTCTTGGACTCTTCTTCTTCTTCTTCTTACCTCTGACCGGGTATAGGCTATCCTAGTGTTTACTACCCTATACCCCTTTGAAAGGACATTAGCCTAACCTAACAACCTTACCTAACCTAACCTAGTATTATAGGTGGGGGCTGCCGCCCCCACACCCCCGCTTTGACTTAGATTTTTGGTCTATTTGTCTGTGAAGTGGGTATTTTTCAATTTGTTGATAACGAAAATCCTCCATGCGGACTATATGGAGAAAAATATGGCGAATCTATTGGTGCCTATTTTTCCTAATAAATTGTTTCTCATAACGTCGCACTAGTGTCCTTGAATATTATCTTGTTTTATACTGAAGAGGAGCGGAAATGAGTATTTACCCATTATCCAACAATCTAAAAACACACCCCTATTTGACTATTTTTTTTTTTTTTTTTTGTCTAGGCTATTAGCCTAACCTAACAACCTAACCTAACCTAACCTAGTATATGGGTGGGGGCTGCCGCCCCCACACCCGGTTTTATTCAGCTTAGGAAGGTCTTGTAGCGATAATAAGGTTTCACACTATCTCGACCAACCCTTTTAAGGGGAGATTTCCACTTGAGGGATTTTTTTCTTGACCCCTTTCTCCCTCATGGTTAGCCCCATTGCTTATT
This sequence comes from Paralithodes platypus, assembly GCA_032716605.1. Lineage (NCBI taxonomy): Eukaryota > Metazoa > Arthropoda > Malacostraca > Decapoda > Lithodidae > Paralithodes > Paralithodes platypus. The sequence continues at coordinate 7,126,736 of CM064536.1, read as the reverse complement.
ATATTATAAGACGTTCGCCCCATTAGTTTGGCGATTTTAAGAACTTTCGCCCCATTTCTGTCAATTTTAAGACTTTTCGTGCCATTTAGGTGTCGATTTTTTCCTGGCGAGCGATAGCGAGCCTGTAATTTAAGAGGAACCGGCCTTCGGCCGGGAAATTTTTCTACCGAAAAATTTACAAATTTATCTTGAAAGGGGGTCTAGGGGCTTGATGGGGCTTGAAGGGGCTTGATGGAAATATAGGGAACAAAGTAAAAACCTCCCCTTAACTACCACAGATCCTTCCTAAGCTGCATAATATCGTCTAAATACAGATAGAATAAAATATAACACAAGTCGCTGGTACTCAAAGGGTTAATTTTCCCCTGTTTCGCTTCGTAGATTGGAGACTTAAATATATATCGCCCCATTAGTTTGGCGATAATAAGATGTTTCACCCAATGCAGGTGGCGATTTTTGTTGTTATGAGCGACCGATAGCGAGTATGAAATAATGTGGGTTCGGTAGGGACATCGAAAAATGTTCAAATTTAGCTTGTAGGGGGTCTGGGTGGGCATATTGTATCTTACCTAAGTGAAGGAAGTCGGGAGGGCGTTTTTGACAGCTTAGTGGACAAACTACATAATACATTGCTGAATTATGACGAAACAAGGAATATATCCTTTGTAAACCACCTATCATAAACCACAGACGTCGGACTAGATAGTGTTAATTAGGGGATGATGGTTATTTTTATTTGAGCGAGCTGTCGCTTCAAACTGTCTACTGCACCAAATCACCACCCATAACGAGGGGCGTCGCGCTCCTTGGTGCCGCTAGAAGAGTGGCGAACACATCAAAAGGTATCAAAAGGTAAGGTAAAGGGTCTATATATTTATATATTTATTTTGTAGTGTCCTCGCTAGACCTCTATTATGCTTCAAAATAAATAATAATAAAAAATAAAATAAAATAGACTCCGTTTCAAGATAATTTTGTACATTTGTCGGTTGAAAAAATTTCCGGCCAAAGGCCGGTTCCTTCTAAAATTACAGATTCGCTCGCCAGGAAAAAAGCGACATCTAAATGCCACAAAAAGTCTCATAATCGCCAAACTAATTGCGCGAACGTCTTAAAATCTCAAAACTAATGGGACCAAGCATGAGGGAGAAGGGGCTCAAGAAAAAGCTACCACCTACCCTTAAGGGGAGGTATTTAGTGTGTTCCCTAGACCTCCATCAAGCTTGAAATTACACCCCCTTGACCCCCTTTCAAGATAAATTTGTACATTTTTCGGTAGAAAAATGTCCCGGCCGAAGGCCGATTCCTCTTAAATTGCAGGCTCGCTATCGCTCGCCATCGCTCGCCAGGAAAAAATTGACACCTATATTTAAAGCCTATAATTATATGACACAATGATAGCCAAGATAAAAACATCCAACTGTGAAATCACGATACGAATACTAAAGATATGGCTTATCAGTTAGTTTAGATTAGAACCTTAATTGCTTGTTTTGATGAGCAAGCAAGTGTCAAGTAGGCTATGATGACTAGACACAATTTATGAATGTCTGGTCGAGCACATAATACAAATTTAAATCGGTAGGCCAATGTTCATGTATGATAAAACATGACTATTTATAGCCTATCGTGCGTTAGTTTACCTGACAAGACCATTGAATCACTATATAGCCTACACTGGTAACATTTTGATAACATCATAGGCTACATGTGCATTGTATCCCAAATAACAAGCACGAAGAGAGAGAGAGAGAGAGCGAGATATAATTGATGAGTTAAGTTCCTCGTCGTTATCTTATGTATGAAAGTAAAGTCGTATGAATAAATTGAGAGTGCCATGATTTCTTGTAGGCTATAATTATCAATTGACTATTCACCACCGCATGGAAACTACACTTGTAATTCAACTATGCGCATTATAATTCTATGTATACGATCACGGAGAGGAACAGAACTCATGTGGGCAACTGTACATTTAACAATACATAGCGCGTGTGTGTATGTGGGTGTGTGTATATGTGTACTATCGAGTAGAATGTGTGGTGGTATGCGGCAGAACGGCATAGTATTCAATGGCTGAGGTGCATGGTAGGCAATTAATTTAATATACTCAAATAGTATAGCACACCACACACTTATAACCAAAATAAATATTCAACATCATATTGTCATGATTGTAAACATATATTAAAATACTCTTGAAGTAACAGACCGAATTACTTTTATATTTTCACCTAAATATCAAAATAGAAAGAGACATGATGGCAACTCATCCCCTCCTCTCTCTGTTCCATAGCGCGGCCTCAAGGTTGCTGCCAGCAAAGTTGCCAATTTACCGTGTACTGCTATATATAGAGGCGCTTATTATCAGCTATAGAAATGTTGTAGGTCGATCAATGCGAAATGTTATTAGATACTAATGACTTTGGCCACTTTAAAGTGATGCTTGGGTATTTATTTAATACTAGATCCATTTGTCAGTGTCTACTATCTAGCTAGGATGAATGTAGCGCTATTTGTGCTAGCCTATGTGTATAGACTATCAAGTGTCAACCCTTGAACCCACCTGTCCACCTCCACCACCGCTAGTCCGCCTCCGCCTGTAGTGAAGTACCCACGTCTAGTGAATCAGTAGCTCCGGTATTACAGTGGATATATGGTTTACTCTCCTGGTGTTACTTCGCTCTGATTGGCTTTGTGCATCTGTTTACTTTAACAACTTCCTGCACAGTCTCAGGTAAGCCAGAAGGTGATTAGTTTTGCGTAGCCTATACTTTAATTTCAAGGATCGGTTATGTGATGTAGTGGTTTCGGATAATGCCCCTTATTTTGTGTCATGAAATGCAGCAATTCTTGAAGAAGAATGGTATACAACATATGACTCCTGCTCCCTATAATCCTTCCTCCAATGGTCTGGCCGAACGGGCGGTGCGAACATTGAAGGAAGGGTTGAAGGAATTTAAAGAGGGTACATTGAACACCAGAATCTGTCGGTTTTTGTAAAATCAGAGGAAGACAGTTCACTCCACATTGGGCAGATCACCAGCTGAATTAATGTTTAACCGCAGCTTTAAAGTGGCAATTGAATCAGTCAAGCAAAAACCTTTGACAAAGTTAGCATTAGATCAGCTGGGTGGGTCGGCCTTTTGTGGGGAAAAAGGGCTTTTCCAGATTGGTGATGCAGTTTATCGTGAATTCACGATAGTCAGTGGTATAACCTAAATTTTCTATGTATCATACCCAAGATACAGTTTGTACTGTATGTAAGCTTAATAAGTTAGATAAGGCCTAATATACGAAAGTATAGTATTTAAGTGTCTAGGAATGCATATATGATTTATCATATAAACCATGCTGTAATATTATGAAAGCGGTGCGATATTTACCGCTAGATATCCGCTACTAACTTAGCAGTAGCCGCTAGATTCATAGCGTAAGACGATGACATCTTGGATTGTGGCGCACCGTGTCAGCACTTTTATACTTCATCCAAGCAACAACTCCACTCTAGTTCGCCGCGATCCTGGTTCCGGTTTCATCTAGCTCTCCTCATTAACTTAAACTCAACTACATCCTACAGACAGACCGGCTGACAGCTAAGCCTTATTATCATGATTTAACTTTCTTTAACCTCATTTATTCAATATTGTTCAGGTGCATCCTCGTGGTCACCTTAAGGTAAACATCCAATGGTGTTTGAATAACAGCCATTTGCCTACCATCTATCAGCACCTCCCAGCATTTCCACCTTGGCTAGCTGTATTTTATGGTGATTTAATAAGTGAGTTACACTCCCGGTATTATTATTTATTTACATTATATGAGCGGACCTTTTCAGTCTTAGGTAGGTAGCCTAGAGTAAACTTATCTTCCTTAACCTCTGAAGTGCGCATGGGGGTAATTGGAAACGTCCCCCTGTGCTGACGTATTTGAGGTGTTTCCGTCACTAAAATATTCATTGTGCCATTAATAGCATTAATATTTATCCATATGCGCCTATTATGGGTTGATTATAAAGGTATTAACCTGAAACAACAATAAAACGAGTGAAAACAGCGTTTGGATGGTCAAAATCGGAGATATAGCCCGCGAGTTGTATAATGTATGGGTGAGGCAATCTGCTTTCCCGCCAATTTCCCCCAAGGCCACTGAGACACAGTCGATCGATACTCTCTCTCTCTCTCTTGCACTCGCTTGCTATCAGTGATGACCACACCCTCCAATCGGATTTCTAATGTTAGCACGAAAATATACCTCAGAATAAGGGAATAACAGGGAAAATAGGTGATAACTGAAGGAGAGGAGGAAAGTGGGGAAGGAGGGGAGGTAGAGGACTGAGATTTTGCATGGCCCAGGGGCCAAAAAAAAATAAAAAAATAAAAAAAAAAAATATAAAAAAATATTTTTTTTTCGATGTCAAAAGTTGATTTTTATTTTCTCTGACTCTTAAGAGTCTTCCCGCAGTGCGCCGGGGGAACTCTTAAGAGTCTCCCCGCAGCTCCCGGGTTAAATCCGCCATACAGTGTTTGTCAGAAACTTTGGAAAGGGAGAAGAATGGGTAAAGGGAGAAATTGTAGAGGTTTTGGGGGTAAGAAACTATAAAGTCCAGATACAATATTATGGCAACATGATTTGGAAATGGCATGCTGATCAAATTATGCCCCGATTTTTGGTTACACCGGACGCAAATGGTAGACAGGGCCTTGGAGCAGGTAGCAGTGTCCCAGGAGGAAGGGAAAAGACAGGTTTTGTTGAGAGACCACCCGGGGATAGGCCAGAAGGGGACTGGGAGGTGATTTTGTCTGAGAGCATGAGCGGGGGACATATGCAGCCTAGGGTGAGTGTGTCGTCACCTCCGCCGGGGTCTCCAGTAAATGTATTCTCTCCTCCTCCTTCGACACCTGCACCGAAACGTTCCGAGAGAGTGGGGAAACCTCCAGATAGGCTTAATCCGTAAAGAGTCTGGTTGCAGAATAAGGAATTTTATATTTGTATTTATTATTTTATTTTTGTTTTTGTTTTTCGTTCTGTTTAATGTCTACCAGTACCAAGTGGTAGTGAGATGATTAGGGGAAAGAGGTGTTATGTATTAACATTCAGCTATTACCTTTATTTGGTTTAATCAAAGGATAACTGTACTGGTACCCGTGTAAGTTAATTTCAGTTATAGGTTCCAATACTGTACTACTGGTATCAGTTGTAATCACATGATGCTCTTTTGTTTGTCCTGACGTTTATAATAAGGAACGAGGCTTTTTGAATAAAACCGGACACCACGGAGGACTCCCGCCTTTCTATATTCCTCAAGACATAATAGATGGGTTAAGGATAGAACTTAGGGACAATTTCTCCACTTTTGGCCTGTTCATTTCACTTGGCTGTTTTGGTACACGAGTGGTTGGAATTGGTTTTAGGTAATTTTCTATTGTGCACTGGTTTGGATCACTGTTGGTGTTGAAGTTTGGTGATGCAGGGTGTTGTGGTTGCTGCTGACTTTCCTTGCGAAGTGTGGGGCTCTTTGAAATGGGCAACTCCACGAGTTTGCTACTTTTTCATACTTTCGGTCGTGTTGCAGGTTGCAGATCGAATGCAGGATGGTTGCTACTGGTGCACTGGTTGGAGGCGGTTGTGTGGTGATAAGTTGGTTGTTCAGGCGTTATTGGTTGTTGTGGGAAATCTATATGAAGTGGAGTGGGGGAAGATCTCTGAGAGTTTAAAATAGTTCCCCCTCATAGGCGCATTTTCTTTGGTGCTTGCCTTGACTCGGTTCCCTTGCTGAATTGTGGCCGAGTAGGATTGCAGGTGCTTATGCTAGCAATCCTAACTGGTTGTTCCTCTTGATTTCTAGATGCCGGAATTAGTTGAAGAAATCTCGGCTGTACTATTTCCTCTCCTCACATCTTATGCATATTTACTTAGTGGAATTTTTCCAATTACAGGGTATATAATTGAAAGACATGTCAGTCCCTGACAACATACATTGAGTTTATTGTATCTTCTAGTCATGTTTCTACCATTCTCTGTTAAATTCTGAATTTTTAATCTACAGTATTATTCTTAATTATTTCTTAATCAATAAGGGAGTTTGAAAGTAATCTTGATATAGCATGGGGAAGACAAGATTTGAAGTTTGATTATAAAACAAAAATACAGAATAGTAAAAATGTTGCGTCTGCTACCGCCGCCGTCAACACCGTGAACGACCGCAGCAGTGCAAGTACTGGTACTGAGCTGGATACACAGGCATAGTTTGCCTTTTTCCAGAGGATCTACTGTAAGAACTGTAAGAATTAATTTCTAGGATGGTGTCGTTCATTTTTAGACCTTGACAATCTCTGAACTTTGATATATTGTATAATATACAGTATATAAGTAGATGGAGTATATACAGTACTGTATATACTCCATCTATTTTTAGTTTATCTCATTTTCTAGACTTATTTCATCCATGCCCTCTATCGGGGAAATCTCTAACTACCGTTCGGTTTATTACCGTATATATTTTAGGTATTTTATATTCATTCTTGTCAGGCTTTGTTATTCTCTAATTTAATTATTTTATCTTCTATGTTTGATTAATCCATTCTTTTTTAAACTGGCATTTGCTAATCCAGTACTGTATTCGTTTTTAGATTGTAGGCTGGATGTGAGTGGTCGGGGAGATGGCTCGACTACTTACAACACGTCGGATATTAGCTTCGTCCTCCTCGACAAGTTACACGAGATTGTTGGAGTTTCTATCTCGCCATAATACACTTCAAGCTTCGTAGGTATCCAATTTTAAACTATTTTGTGCAGTTTTAGAAGGGTCTGTGCTAGTAAAATGGGTTACGTGAGATAGGTCGAAGCCTGTTCATTGCTGGAGGACTTTTAGAAATTGAATGAAATCACATAATAGTAGCCAGCTTAAAGTTAAAAGCACGGAGGTGTTAACAATTTCAAGATACGAGGATGCGTTTTTCCCTTTTATCCTGGCTATCAGTAGACTATTATATTCAGTATACCGGTACTGTATGAAGGTATTGTGAGAGTTACCGTAGAGGATTAATTGTGATAGATTTTACCCCGTTATTACCCAGAGGGCCTTCCAAACCTAAGTCAAATCATTTAATGTTAGCCATAATAGAGAGAAAGAGCGTCCTCGAAGACCTGAAATATTTGGAAAGCACAGACTGAGCGGGTGTCAGTAGCACACGAACACTATACCTTGTTACAAATTGGTGTGCCAGAAAACGTGAATCCTAACCTCTGTAACTCATAAAGGGCTTTAGCAAATGGGCTGTAAGTTTCCACACCTGTTTCCTGGCTGACCCTTCGCAAATTATAGTAATAGTAGCTCAATAACTCTAGTCATTTATGAGTTATACAGGTATGTGTTTTACGGCAGAGAGGTGAGTGATTGAACCTGGCTAGCCGTAAAAGGGTCCCTTGTGTCATCCCAGCCCTATCTTTCAGCCACATGAGCGGTCATGGAGGTGAGTGGTTGAGCCTAGCTAGCTGGATAAAGAGCACTAGAGTTATCCTGTAATTATCGTTCAGCCACACGAGCGGGCAGAGCTGCGACTGTTTGAACCTGGCTAGCTGTAAAAGGGCTCTTGTGTCATCTCATCCTTATCTTTCAGCCACATGAGCGGGCAGGGAGGCGAGTGGCTCTTCCCAGCCAACAGAGACACCCTGATATACGATGCGTATGACCGGCGGGGGACCAGGAAGGGCATACTGGGCCTCACCGTCAACACCGCTCAACCTCTCCAACCTCACCACATCAACCAGACCCTCACACATCTCTGCAGGCAAGTGAATCCTCTCAATATACTGTACTATGTTTCTTTTTCAATGTATTCCGGCTATATATAAACCATTTTATGCAACTTAGGAAGGACCTGTGGTACTTGTAAGGGTAAATTAAAACAGTTTGTAGCCATTTAATTGCTAGAGGTCCTTAGAGCGAATGAAATTGTGTTGTTGTTGTTGTTGTTGTTCCCCAGGCTGTCTGGCCGAACAGCCCCAAGGTCTCGAGCAAGGCCAAGGCCATAAACGAGCGCCCCCACAAAATCCTCCCTGCTTACCACTAACAAAGCCCAGGTGACCGAAGCCACTCCAAGGCAGGGAGTTGAGGAAGGTGCGGAAATGCCCGGGAAACCAAAGCCCCACCCAAGGCCCTGTGCCCCTCAGCAATTATGAAGGGAAAGTTGAGGGGTAAGGGAAAAATGTGACGCTTTGGCTCCCAATCTGCCAACTTCTAGGTTGGCAGTAGGGAGGTCAATCCACGGAAAAGACGCCGCCACTTGAGATCTAGAAGATATATAAGTAAAAGGAACAGTCAGAGTAAGCTATGGGTATGGCAGAGATCGCTCAGTTCTCACTCGGATAGACCAGCCCATCACCACAATGAAATTGTGTAATAGTAGCCAGCGTAAAATTAAAATGACGTCGCCTGTACTGAAAGGGTTGTTGTTGTTATTGTAGTTCCCCAGACTGTCTGGCCGAACAGTCCCGAGTCCGGTAGACCAAAGCCGCTCCAGATGCTAGCTCAGACCCCCAAAGGGGCCAGGGTGAGATGAGATTTGTCTCTGAGAGGGCAGCTGGGGAGGGGTATCATCAGCCAATAGGCTTCCACCCCCCGGGCCAATGCTCCCACCGTCCACAGGCCCCCAGGCCCCCACCCCCCCCCATCCACAGACCACATTGCAGTGCCACCCAATCAGGCGATCTCGGCAGCACATAGAAGGATGGAGGATGTAGAAAGTAAGATTAATAGGCCTAAACCAAAACATAATGGGTCGGTAAGTAGGAAAACAAGTCAGAATGAAGATGAAAAGGATGGAATAAATGAGTTGAGAGAGGAATTAAGAATATTGAAGGTAGCAAATGATGAGGTAAGGGACATAATTAAAGACCTGGATAATAAATGGATGGAGAGAGAGAATTAAATGATAAGAAAGGTTACTGAGAAAGTGGTGGAGAACATAGAAGAAATGCAAGACCGAGAAAAACGGAAGAGCAATGTGGTTATGTTTAATGTACCAAAAAGCAAGAAAGAAGAACCGAAAGAGAGAGAGGAAGAGGACAGAAAGCTATGTGAGTAGCCTAACTTTTGGAATGCTGATTTAGCTAGAGTGGTAATATGATCTTTCCAAGAAAGGTTGGATGAAAAAGATACACCTAGAATATTGAGAGAAGATGAAAGATTGATTTGTGTATTGTTGAAGAATACCGGTAATTCATATAAATGCCTATTCTAAATATGAACTGGTAGAGGTACAGTATATAAAAGGTCCATTGTTGGCTGAAGGTAGACCACAGGTATCTTGTACATTGCCACCACCCTCGAGCGTCTGGTTACCAAATGAGTATGTAGATAATTTGAGTCACCAATAGTTTATGTAAATATATTTATAGGGCACTTATAACCACATGGAATAGATCACCAGTTTTACCCAATCTTTTTAGAATTATGCAGGTTCTGTTTTCTTCTCTTGAATGTACTGTACAGTAATATCAATATGTATCGTCGATAACTTTATCACTGGGAGTCGTTGTGGGGAGAGACACAGGTTTTGCCTCCTTTAATGTATGAAATTATGTATGAGAATGTCCCTTTCTCTCCGAAAGTCTCAATCTTTATAACCACATAATTCCACCCACAAATGACATTAAACCATAGTGGCATAAGGATGCGGCAACCCCACCGCCCGCCACTTTGGTGGTGCAATCAGCTTCTGTAGCAGTGGACCTCAAGTTCCTATCTTCAGAAAATCCTGTGCTTAGTATGCTTCCAGCCAGGGCCCCACTGGGGTAAATAAAATAGCAAAACAGTGGTGGAACTGCCATCCAGGTGAGTCGACTGCTCTGGGTCTGCTCCTTCAGTGCTACGGGTCATAATCCACTTGGTAGAAATGGCACTGTGGAGTGGGTCAGTGGAGGCATGTCTGGGAGCCTGGAGGCAGTTTCTGCCATGGCCATCCCTTTTGGGGCGCTTCCTCTGGAAGCTGGGCATCAGATTGATGCCGAGGACAAGTTAAAAAAATGAAAAGAGAGGGCATGGCAAGTACAGGATTAAAAGTAAATACATATATACTACCAAGGTTTACACAGTAGATTAGGGCTTGGAAAGTTAGAAAAAAGTGACGTACAGTATACAGTACCCACCTAGACTGGAACGAGACCTCACTGGCTTCACCGTTCAATGCAGAACGGTTGAATGTGCAGGCTCTCGGCCTGTGCCTGAGAGGGAGTAGTAGTTGGGCGCGAACTCAATACAGTGTAGCATCTAACGCTGATGGGTACACCACGGGAAGGGGCGCTGCACTTGAATAAAGGGACCTCTACCTAGGAAAAAGTCCAAAGATCAACAGAATGGAACTCAACTAGATGAGAATGGTGAGATGGATGCGTGGTGCCAAAGTGCAAGGTAGGATATCCAGTGAAAAAAAAATAGGAGGTTAGATATTTAGATTATCAGTGAAGAGATGCCTACTGCCAGGCTTGGATGGTTTGGACATGTGGAGAGGATGGATGAACTAAGTTGGGTGTAAAGATGCAAGTCCATGAATGTGGAGGGAGGTGCATCAAGAGGCAGACCAAGAAAGATGTGGGTTCAGACCTTACGGTCTGATCTTCAATTGAAAAACTTGACAAGTGATGTAGCTCTGAACAGGGCTGCCTTGAACGTCGCCCTTATGACGTGAGACCAGAACCGCACTTTGTGTGGAGCACTCGGTCTTTAAATTTATGTATGTACTGTATGTATGTGTACTACGCTGTCCCGCATGGGCGCACCAGGGATACTCTCACCACATTTACATATGTACGCTTAGGGCCACGTACGTGGGCACGTACAGTGGACAGAAGTAAGGGGTGCAGGGGTACACAAGAGGGAGGCTTAGCAGTCAGAATTGTTAAAGGAAAGTTAATCCTTATTGGCAGGTAGCTGATAATTACTCTAAGGCGATTAGCATAATTGGGATGGAAGTTGCCAAGACGCCAGGTTGAGCTAAACGACGTTTAATTATAGGAAGAGGTTGTGTGGGTCTATACTGACATATCTCAACAAAAAGGCAGCACTGGTTTGGAGCAATTCAAATACTAGGCTACTCCACATGGACCACTAGAATTATACTTGTACCTCAATCAGGGACAAACATATAAATACATAAATCAACATGGACACAAATACATATACAGTACAGTTATATACACGAGCACATATAATTATATAGATCTACTGTATGTATATATATAGATACACAGTCAGGTCTCGATATACACGCGTTTTTTATACAAGGTTTCGTTTGGACACGGTAACCTCAAAAGTTCCAAAGTCGGCCACAACACGGGAAAAGTCGGGATCATGCACGGGTGGTGTCCCAAGCCTAAGGTACAGTTAAGAGCATATGTTCCGGCTCAGGTGGACATCTCCCCTCTCCCCTGTTTTACCAGGAGAAAAAAAGGTGTTCTGTTGGTTCCCCTGAACTCACCCCTCCCCTCCCGCCATCCCCCTTGATTCTCCACACCCGTGTTCCCTTCCACCAGTATTCTCTCTCCCCCCCCACCCCCTCCAACACACACACACACACTTGTCTCTCCCTCCCCAATTCTAAGTTACTGAAACTTTCCACGCTCTTTTAATTTCCTGAACATATATTTAATATATGTTATGCTGTCATTGAATTTATTATGATTCTAAAGCATGCAAGTAAATATTGATCATCTATTCCTTACTACCTATTTTTGTATTTGCTTAATGTCAATATTACCCTGCATTCTTTGTATAATTATGAAGGTAATGAGAATCAATTTTGACAAAGTATTCATCCTTTCTGTTAAGTCTATGTTTAAGAACACAGTCTATGTTAAATAATATATATACAGTATATATATATATATATATATATATATATATATATATATATATATATACAATCACACACATACACACACAAGTTTAACCCTCCAGCCCCGGCTATGTATTCTATATATATTCCTCGAAACCCGGGTGTTTTGGCCGAAAAATGTCTAGGCTAGGCTACCGTATATTCGTTAATCAGACTGCTTCCCGCATTCCCGCGCATACCCAAGCGTAGCTGTGTTATTTACCTGTAGAATGGCATTAAGTAGAGCTCTCTAAGTCAACTGGTTGAGCTGTGATGATGATTTCATTGGAGATAACTTTATGGCCAAAACAGCCACTTTACACCACTTTTCGATACTTAACAACAACATACAGGCACACACGAACAAGCGACGCTCTCCTTCTTGTGGCCGGAGATGCGGGGCGACGGTCCAGCCGGCTGTTGTTTACATGCGTCGGACCGACGCCTCGCACACGAAGCTCACAGGCTTTCAACCACTGGGCGTTCAAGATACCATCCGGGTACCTGTTATATGCTTTTTTATGGGCGTTCAAGAGCCCTTCCGTGGTGAGAGGGTTAATGTAACAGTATCTATTCAATCTTTAGAATACTCTGTATATTATTTTGTATATAATATCAAATAAATCCCGCTACTCCGTAGCAGTTGAAAACACATTATGCCATGTGCTTCAAATTAGAGATGTGACATACTCTGATGACCTTAGTATTATGTTAGGGATTCAATTAATTTTCCTTCATGAGAGAGAGAGTTGATAAACACCATTATTAAAGATGAGAAAATCCCAGAGGATTGGCTCAAAAGTGTAATAGTAAATATATACAAAGGAAAAGGGGATGCGCTAGATAGAGGAAATTATAGGGGCCTGAAAATGCTTGACCAAATCATGAAGGTCTGTGAGAGAGTACTTGAGGGTTTGATCAGGCAAAGCATCTCTATTGATGATATGCAGTTTGGTTTTATGCCAGGACGTGGTACAACCGATGCTATCTTCATAGTCAGGCAGATACAGGAAAGATACTAAAAGGCAGGGATCTTTACTTTGTGTTTGTGGACCTGGAGAAGGCCTTGATAGGGTACCTAGAGATGTTGTACAGTGGGCTATGAGGAAACTTGGTGTGGAAGAGTGGCTGGTGCGTGTGATAATGAAGATGTATGAGGATTCGCGAAGTTCGGTGAGGGTGAAGGGTGTACTGAGTGATGAGTTCGCAGTCCGTGTTGGAGTCCATCAGGGTTCAGTGTTAAGCCCCCTCTTTTATTATGGTCTTGGAGGCGCTGTCTAGAATTTTTAGAGGCGGACTCCCGTTGGAACTGTTTTATGCAGACGATTTAGTCCTAATAGCTGACAGTATGCAGGATGCTGAGGCCAAATTCAGAGAGTGGAGAGAGGGCATGGCGAGCAAGGGTTTAAGAGTCAATATTAACAAAACCAAGGTTATGCATTGTAGTTTGAGACGAGGCAATGTGGAAAAGAGCGGTGCATACGCATGTGCAGTGTGTGGAAAGGGAGTGGGCGTTAACTCAATTCAATGTAGCATCTGTCGATGTTGGGTACACCATGGGAGTAAGCGCTGTAGTAGAATAAAGGGGCCCCTGCCGAAGGATAAGTCAGAAATAGAGAAATTTGAGTGCGTAGTGTGCAAAGGCGAGCTTGTGTTAAGGGATGATCCTGTGGCTGTGAATTTTGGAAATGAGTCTTTGGAGCTGGTGAACAAGTTTTGTTACCTAGGAGATACCATCTCTGCCGGTGGTGGGGCCAAGGCTGCCACTGTTGCTAGAATTAGGTGTGGCTGGGGGAAGTTCAGAGAATTGATGCCAATCCTGACCATGAAAAGAATGCCTCTCCCCCCTGAAGGGAAAGGTGTATGCCTCATGTGTTAGAAGTGCAATGACGTATGACTCAGAAACATGGGCCGTTAAAGTAGAGGATGTCAACAGAATGGAGCGTAATGAGATGAGAATGGTGAGATGGATGTGTGGGGCCAGGCTACAGGATAGAATAACAAATGTTGAGCTGAGAAGAGACGTTTAGGTATAAAGAGTATTAGCGAGGTGATGCGTACAAGTAGACTGGGATGGTATGGACATGTGGAGAGAATGGATGAACAAAATTGGGTGAAAAAATGCAGGTCTGTGATTGTGGAGGGAGCTGCACCAAGGGGTGGACCGAGGAAGACCTGGGATCGGACTATACGCGCCGATCTCAAATCCAAGAACTTGACAAGTGAAGCAGCCCTTAACAGGTTGCCTGGAATGCCGCCATTAGGACAAGAGACTGAAACTGCACTTATGTGTGGAACACTCGGTCTTAAAATGTTATGTATGGAGAGAGAGAGAGAGAGAGAGAGAGAGAGAGAGAGAGAGAGAGAGAGTTATTATGATGTTTGTATGTACTGTGTAGTAGGAATGTTTTAACTAAAGATAGACTGTTTGCTACCTCACCCCTTCTGTACAGTCTCACAAATAAATTCAAGTACCATTTATCCTCAGTTGTACACAAGTAATCCAAAGGAAAACAATGACTAACAACAGTCGCCACTTACTCATTGGGCGTCCCGAGGGTTTATCGGGGTATGAACCAGAGAAGTGGTGTGCTGTGTGTGGTAAGACTGCTGTAAAGAAGCCCACAAGTAGTTGTACCACCAAAGATTGTCCTAACGTATGTCACAGCAGATGCCTTGGAGGAAATGACACTTTCGACTGTAGTGAAGTCAGCATTCTTCGAGCTGCCCAGGGCATCAGTGACGCTGTAGAATACTTAGAAAGTGCCAATACGGACACTTCACAGAATGTTCTTACACCTCCTTCCTCAGCTGAGTCGGAAGAGAATGAAGAACTACTTAAACTTGAGCCCAGAGAACTTGTGACCATCATAAGAAACTTAAAAACAGAACTTACAAGAAAGAAGAGCATTCTCAACTACTTCGGTACTACATCACAAAGTATTGCAGAGAAGAGAGATGCTGTAGTAACAATATTATACTTTATTGACAACCTAACAGCCACAATCAAAGCTTACAGGCAAGAACGTCGGGAGCAAAATATGGTGGACTAGCATTAAACAACAACAAGGTTTTGCTCCTGATGATTGCATCCCACCTTTAAGCAAATGTGATGGATCCATGGCTATCTGCAGTAAAGACAAGGCTGAGATTCTGGCATCTTACTTCTCAAGTAAAATGAATGTACCAGACCCAGACCGCTCACCTCCGGCTGTACCAGCACAGACCAATGCTCAGTTACGAGATTTCACAATTACCATAGATGATGTGAAACGGCAACTAGAGGAAGCTGACCCCAAGAAGGCCACTGGACCAGATAACATCAGTCCAAATATCTTGAAGCGTTGCGCACATCAGCTATGCCAGCCACTCTCCATCATTTTTCAGAATTGCCTCAACTCGCAACAGTGGCCCAAAATATGGAAAGAAGCAAGAGTTGTGGCGATTCACAAGAAAAGCAGCAGAACAGACCCAAAAAATTACAGACCAATCTCCCTGCTTTCTGTTCTTGGGAAATTCTGGAGTCAATCTTGGCAACAAAAATTTTAACTTTTCTGGATAAACATCACCTACTCAACTCTAAGCAGTTTGGCTTCAGGAAAGGTAGATCTGCGGCAGACTTGTTACTCCACTTATCTACCACGTGGAACCAGGCCCTTGACATGGGAAAAGACACCTACGTAATTGCACTTGACATCGCGGGTGCCTTTGACAGGGTGTGGCATGCGGGCATCACCACCAAACTGAGGAGTCTAGGGTTGTGTGATGCTCTACTTCACCTAATTAATGATTACCTGCAAGACAGAACACTTCACACAGTTGTCAATGGACATAACTCTGCTAACTATGCCATCAAAGCCAGTGTCCCACAGGGCAGCGTTCTAGGACCTTTGTTGTGGAATGTTTATTTCAATGACATTCTGCAGCTCATCCCCGAGGCATTTGCTTATGCTGACTCTAACATTCACTTGTAACAAAGATGAGAGGCAAGCCACCATCACTCATATCAACAATCCCTTACATAGTATCACCTCTTGGGCAAAACGCTGGCAAGTGAACCTTGCTCCGGAGAAAACTCAAGTAATGCTAATCTCTCGGAGACAAGATATTCCAACACATACACCACCAGATATTCAGCTTGATGGGAGGAAGGTTCAGATGCAGAGTCAAGTGACAATTCTAGGAGTAAAATTTAATGATAATCTGTCTTTCACCAGCCATGTAAAGGACATCACAAAGAATGCTGCATGGAAACTTGGTTGCATTCGACGTGTATCACATCTGGACTCTAAAGGTGTTGCTACTCTGTATAAGTCTCAAGTTCGTCCATTGATGGAATACTCTCCACTTGCATGGTTCAGACCAAAAGGCATTCTCTGAAAAACAAAAGTTTGATGCCTGATCCTCAGAGCGAGGAATTTTTGGAACCGTTTGTTTACTGGGATATGCCAATAGGCTTCTGTCAGGTCTAATGAATACAAACATCCAACCTTGCGGCGGAAATGTTAACCTGATCTGATTCACAGTGAGCATCCTGAACGATGGGTTGTGAATTTAGCGATTCAGTTGAGACAAGTCTACGACTGTCCTCATCTGAGCGCTGTCCCTTTTTGGCACTAGGAATAATCTGGACATGTAAGCTGGGCGAGTTGGATTGACCGGGACAATGATATGCTTGGTGATAATTTCCTTGACAAGTGACTCCACCTCTAAAGAAACATGGTTTATCTCTAATTGTTGACGTAAACGAGGCCGCCGGAGCCATTGCCAGGTTATGCCCTTGCGTACCACTGTCCTGGCCCAATTTGTTTGCCGGGGCCATGCCCGGTAGCACGTCCAGAATTCCCCAGTCACGCAACTGGACATGTCCGGCAGAGCAACACTCGTATCCAACTCGCCCGTCATGGGCCCTGGGAGTGAGAGAGCTATGTGATCCCTCAGTTTTTTGACTGGGGTGTGGTGGGCTGTGAAGACTGGCTAGGGGGAGTGGGTCGCGATTCCTGACCTGACCTCCCCTTGAAGTGCCCTTTATACCACTTTCCCGGTCCCTTCCCCTGACTCTCGCCTCTCGTGGAGCCACTGCTGCCAGGTTTGGAAGGAGTCTTGAATGACTGAAAAAACTTGGAACCACTAGCGTGACTCTGAGGACTAAATTTAGGTTTAGATTTAGTAACCGACTCTTTCCTAGGAGTGGGGGCAGTCGTTCTCGTTGAGTCTATTAAACTGCACACAGATCTCCACGCTTCTTGTGACACTAAGGTGGATGTAAGTAGGCTACAGGGGACAAAATCAATCTACGCCCAATCTCTTCCGGCAGCTTCTTAACCAAAAAGAACTCTGAGTGAGATCTTGGCGTGCCCGAACAGCTTCCAAGAAAGCTACCTGGATATCACCAAGAGTCTGCACCGAATTCTGCAGTAGAAGCCGCCGGGTGAGTGATAGGGCCTTGGTAGCCTGGGAATCTATTACCGCCTCAGTCGTCCGAACAAGGGACTCTGCCAACTGGCGACTGACAAGGAATTGAGTTAACACCCTCCAAGCTTTCTGCCTAAGTTTAAAATCTTATCTATTTGAGATAGAGTAGGACTTGAAAATGACAATTTTGGGGCACTCAAGTCAAAAACTTTTTTGGAAACACCTCCCACAATGGCTACTGGCAAAGAAAACCAACTATGCTTTTCCTGTAGAATCTGGTGGGTTCACTTACTTGTTACAGTGCTGGCGAAATTCTTAGCCTCCGACTCCCAATCCAGCCACGGACCCGTGCCAACCGTTGCAATTTGCAAGACCGGATTACCAGATTGGTCACGAATCGGTTGGGTGTCTAATTCTGGCGTCAAGCTGAATAGAGCTTTGATATCATTAAAACCGTCGAGTTTTGACCAGTCTGAATACAGTCTTGCAGACGAAGCCAGTGGCAGAGCAGGTGATGGAGCATATACAAAATAGTTTGGTGTGTAGACATTAGGAAAGGCCTTTACTACTACGTCCAACACCTCACCTGAAGTATTCTTTGCTCTCAGTTTCTTTGACTCACTAAGCTCTACACTCCAATGTTTGGGGACCGGAGGTTCACCCGACACCGTCGGTTGTGCGGCCTGTGGGTTTAGAGGAACAAGAGGGGTCCAGGATCTATCTGACCCATACAGCAAGGGCATGGGACCTTTCTTAATTGGAGTTTTGTCAAGGGGAGGAGGAATAATATTTGCCAGCAAACGTATGTTAGAAGTAACAAGGGTAGGCGTTACATTACTTTGACAAGTAACTGTTCAACTGTAACCTGCAGTGAACTCAACGGCCTCGCGACCGGCGGTGGAGCGGTGGAAACTGGCATAGATGTGTCCCCTTCCATCTTACTAATAATTACATCCATTAACGCTTGGAAATCCTCATTTGTCACAAACTCCCTGTTCTGGTCCGTTGACATAGACTGTGATTCTACATCAGAATGCTCCCCTGAAACCACCTGTTGCCCCGACTCTTAAGTGCTCAGATTCGTCATCCCGAATAGATTGGCAAGCCCCTTCAGACCGGACAGCAGGTTCTAGAACATCACGTTCGAACTCTGACCATTCTAAGTTGGGAATGGGCGATGACTCGATAGGGGCCCCACTTTGTTCGTGAGGGTAACCCCTATATGCTCTGCAGAGAGCACTTGTGACGGCACATTTCGTTGAGGAGTGTGACTGCGGGGGATAGTGTAGGGCCGTGGCCTCACCGACGGTGACACATGGCCCACAAGATGGCTGGTTATCCCACTGGGCAACTCCCTCGGCGGTGTCACCGTACCCCTACAGACCTTCCCCGACTGGCCGGATTTGACTTTCGGAACAGCCAGGGACAGCCTTGTAGGTTCTGGTGCCGGCGAAGGCGAGGTCTTTGACTTCGAGCCTGAAGCCGCCTGTCGGGACTGCGACTTGGAAGCATTAGAGTCGGATCGCGTAGCGTCCTCCGGCGTTCCTGTTCGCTTCCTCTTTGCCGCCTGCTTGATGGACACTGAAGAAATTGCCCGGCGCAGTGGAGACCTCGAACGTGAGCATCGTCTTGACTGCGGTGGGATCGACGAATCGGGCGTAGGCCGCTTCACCGACCGGCGGGTAGGACTAGGTTGTGTGGCATAGTCTGTAAAGTCATCTGAACTAATCATTGGTTTGGACACTACTTTCGTCAGTCTTTTCTTAGTTACTGTGCCAGAATGAGAAGAAGTCGATTTAGGAGGGTTCGCAAATGTGGGCTTAAGAAGTAAGTTCCAAAGCTGCTTGTCGTCACATTGCAGAGCTTTATGAGCCATATCTTTACAATATTCTGCGAAACAAAGTTTGATGGCAGTTAATGACGCCCTTCCTCTTTGTGGTTAACCTCTGGACTGCGGCCAGACTCTTAAGAGGTTCTACTGAGCGAATGCGGCCAGACTCTTAAATCCAAGGCTTAAAAAAAAAACTTTTAAAAACACCCCAGTGGCACTCAAAACAAAGCAATTTGTGTTTAGGTGAGATAATTCCCCTCCATTACTTGTTACCACTCCTACACATGTGTCCCTACACCCACTTTCCCCTCCTCCCCCGCCTTTTTCCCCCCTCCTAAATTATCAGGTATTTTCTCTATTCCCTATATTTATCGAGTATTTGCATGCATGGGAGAGAGAGGGGTGGTGGAGGAGTGTATCTCCAATCCTCCAAGCCAGTCTGAGAGCTCCCCTTGTCTCTCAGTACCATCCGAGACAAAAGAGAGGGAGGGTGTTTGTCTCTCATCGTTCAAGGTCAGATTACGACCGCGGGGCTAAAATATACGATTTTTACCAGCCAATTGCTGTTACCACTTGTAGTATTGCTTTCCAATGTCCATATGTTCATATTAAAAGTAAAATGGGCACATATGGATAAGTATTGATTATATATATGGTAAATTGACTATTTTAGTCATGAATGAATCGGAATACCTTCGCATGGCGGGCACTTTCAAATACCATAGCTGCGCAGCTTATGAGTTAATGAAACCGTTTCTGAGCCGCACACACAAATTGCACCGTTTAGCAACCCACTGGCCGCGTGATCTGTCTAAACATGGGACACATTGACACATTGCTTATGTCCGGTTACAGGAAGGTTGGCACACGAATCATATGAACAGAAGGCAATATGATCCATGATTAGTCCCTCCCCGCCGGGATCGGTAACGGTCCGGAGCTCCTCGCCGTGGAGACTTGTATCTGGAAAAGAAATTTCCAAGAATCAATTCTCATAAGGATAACCTGAGACATTCAAACTAACGTTACCTTTTAATACAAAAGAAAAGTAGAAGTAGCAATCAGCACCACTCTAAGTTTCTTGTGTATCCTTATGGAAAACCCATATGTGGTTTTCTCATGAAGGAGATTAAGACTGCTTACCTATGATAGTGCCCATCATTGACCTATACCAAAGCGCTTTCTAGTAAGCTACCACCTCGCCGTGATAGTGGTTAGCAATTGACTCTTCTGCCGCGATGACAGATTAGTAGTCTTCCCGCCGCACTGGGAATATTTAAGAATAGTATAGGCGAGTCGTTCCGGCTGTGCCAAAACATCCCTTGGAAGCCTTTCTCTTCCACCGCGAGTTCGTTCTAGTTCAAGACAACGAACTGTTTAATTGGATCCTGTGCAACACCAGAACGTCACTGGCGGGACGCCCGGCGAGGGGGAAACTCATTCGCGAGACAATTCCCCCGCCGGAAATATGATCCAAAACCATTCTACTATCAAGTCTTCGACAATTATAGAAGAACACATAGTATAATAGTCAGGACAAGCCATAGTATAATAGTCAGGACAAGCCATAGTATAATAGTCAGGACAAGCCATAGTATAATAGTCAGGACAAGCCCAACACCTTCAAAAACTAGGACTATCTTATCGTCTAGAAGAAGAGGGACACATAGTTTATGGCATACATAAAATGTAATAATAAATCTTAAAATTACATAGCCTAGCCATAAACAGACCCTACTGAGAGACTGGCCACGAGGCCTAGGGCAAGTAGAAGAACGACGAATTTGACTAATTACTCTTACCTCTAGGAAGATCCAGCACCCTCCAACCATCTCGACGACAGAAACGTAGGGATGACGACACGGAAAGCCAGAAGCAAAACTCTTTACTAAGTAAAGCAGCTCTAAACTGAAGTTTCAGCCGACGAAAAATAAAAAAAATGTAAACCACCAGAATGGGGGTCGAAAAGTGCTGCCCTTTTAATATAATCTATCTATCTATCTATCTATATGCTCAGGCCCAATCCCCATTTTGGGGGTAGCCGACTCAAGACAGAGCAAGAACAGGGAAAACACAAAAACAACATAAAACAACGAATAAACACAGATTAAAAGCACCAACTCACACACATCCAGGTCACCCAGGAGAAGACCCAGAGACCAGGGTCACCAAGGTCGCTCCAGCACTCCCCCGGCCCCCGACCACCCGGAGAGGTTCCGATCTCGGCAGGCAGACGTGCAGCGGAGCCAAAGACATGCCCTCCCACCACACTTCCAGGCGCACCCTTCATATTAATCGTCTCCCCGGGCCAGGCGCCTGATGGACTATTATCTAGTCCAACTTGAGCCCGACCCCTTACTCCAAATGACCACGTGTTCACTCAACTATTCACAAGCATTCTCCATTCACTCCTGTCCACTACCACTTCCCCTGCCTGATCTATAATAATTCCTCTATCATCCAAAGCTTTTCTTACACAGTCTCTCCATCTCAATGGGGGTCTTCCTGCCCTTCTATCTCCCCTTGTACCTGACTCACATATTCTCTTTGTAAGCCTTTCATCTCCCATTCGTTCAACATGACCATACCAGCTCAGCACCCTTCTGTCCACTCTGGCTGACAAATGTTCCTGCTGCCCCACTCTCCTACTAATCTCTTCATTCCTCAATCTGTCTCTACGAGTAACTGCACACATACTCCTCAAGCAGCTCATCTCCATCTATCCAGCCCTCTTTTCTCCTTTTTCTTCAGAGCCCATGTCTCAGCCCCATACATCACTGTTGGCGCAACAATTCCTTGATACAGTGCACTTTTTACTTTCACTCCGAGATTTCTCGTCTTCCACATACTTCCCATTGCTCTGAAAACCTTCCTTCCTTCACACACTCTCTGTGTTACCTCCATTTCCATACCTCCACTCCTGCTTATCGTTCCTCCTAGATATTTAAAACACTCTACTTGTTCCAATATTTCCCCATCCAGCCTCACATCTATATTCACCCTATGCTCTCCCCTATTACACACCATTACTTTACATTTATTGACGTTCACCTTCAGTTTCCTCCTTCCACAAACCACACCAAACTCATTGACTACCCGCTGCAGTTTCTCATCAGAATCCGCCACCAATGCTGTGTCATCAGCGAACAGCAACTGAATCAACTCCCAATCTCTACCATTCTTTCCTACTAAACCCAATCCTCTTCCCATAGTTCTCCTTTTCACCTCCCTCACCACACCATCTATAAACATATTAAACTGCCATGGTGACATTACACAACCCTCTTGCAAACCTACCTTTACCTCAAACTATTCACTCAACTCACCATTTCCTACTCTCACACATGCTCTGCTCCCTTCATAAAAACTCTTAACTGCTTCTAAAAAATTTCCTTCTATTTCATAAATCCTTAACACCTTCCACATTGCTTCACGGTCCACACGATCATACGCTTTTTCCAAGTCCATAAAAGCCCAAAATATCTCCTTATGCTTCTCTAAATACTTCTCGCATAACTGTCTTACTGCAAACATCAGATCCACGCACCTCTTCCCCTCCTAAAACCGCACTGTTCTTCTCCTATTGCAACTTCCGTACACTTTATTATCCTCTCTCGTTAAGGCTAAAACTAGAGGGGAAATAAAACACACAAAAATGGCGTCCCCGTCTTATCACGACCAAGGGACGCCACCACAAAAAGCACCCTAAAACACAACTCCTGGGGGTTTCCAATCTGCACGCCCGACCTAACTAATATAAACCTACTATGGAACATCTCTGATTGGTACAAATGAGCAAAAGAATCACAATCCGGACGGAAGAGTGACGAATGAAGAGAGGTCGGAAACCACACGTCCACTCGGCGCAGACCCCCAGAGCGGAAGGAAGATGACGCGCGAAGATCTTGTTCTTGTTAGATGACGTGCAGTGTCTCTATGCAAACCCACGCTAAGCAAAAAATCTGCACTACGGGAAGCGTAAAAGAGATAAAAGTTCTAATCTTTTTATTAGTTTTTTAATTAGTTTTTTCGTAGTGGTCTTCGCATCATAAGGGCGAGTCCGTAAGTAATTATGAGCGTACGCTTGCGATGAATTGGTCTCTTCGCTCCGGGGTGGGTGATTTGAACAGCTGACTCTGGAAGTCAAAGAGAGCCATTACTGTATAAGGCATATCGTCAATGATGGAGGGACCACTAATAAATATTTCTCAATAAGGGACTCTTCTTTTCTCAGATGTTCTGTGTGTTGCTCATCTCCTGGAAGACGTCGGTAACCTCGGGGTCGATGTTCTACTTATCCCAAGCTGTCTCCTTCCCTATGCCACTGAATGCTGAGATTTTGTCATAACCTGTGAATGCATGAGAGGTAGCACAGCAGAGTTCTGATACCCCACTGCATGAGTGATCTCATTAACAGCTATGAAATGTAAATGCCACCGAGATCTCCTAAGGATTGAGGACTTCCACATGGGCTTCTGCGATGGCCACAACATCTGTATCCACTGTTCGAATAGCTAACTTGGCACACCCCTTGCTGATAGCATCTGCCACATGTATGAAGATATGGCTGTCTGCTTCTTCATGGTAGCACGGTGCCAGGCCTTTTAGATCTGCCGTTGTTGTTTAGCACACAACTGACTCTGCTTGAGTGGTATGCACTTCTATTCCCTCTGCTGCTGCAAGTGTCACTATTTTCTCTGACATAAATGTGAAGAGTTCTTTCTTGTTCTTATCCTCACTCAGAATATCTTTCCACTTATTTGGGAGCCTTGCTGAAGGCTGAACTTTTCGCTGGGTGCCAAAGCCTCTTTCTCTTGTAAAAGCTTTCAGGCTCTCAGGGATATATGCATCTCAAATTATGTCTATTCGGCTGCAGGTTTGGAGCTGAGCTGCAAGACTATGTGAGGAGCAAACACCTGCTCAACATAGTTCTGGAGAGTGCTTGCTGTTCCAGTGTTGACCATCTGCACGAATAATGAACCATTCAACACTTTGACATTGATGGCAAGGGTAATTGCCAGAGGTATTGTTGTCTCCCCGTTCCAAGCATTTCAAGAGAGCTGCCTTATTTGCAGTTCGAAGCATGCCTGCCTGTGACAGTAACAGTGGAGCTGCACTGTTCTCATGTGTGAAGAACCAAACCAGATCACAGTTTCTGTTTTGACAGGCAACATAGAGTCCGGAAAACAGATTGCAGTCACTTTTTAGTGAGTCCAGCTGCAATTTTCACTTCATGGTGGAGTACTGAATAGAGGTAGTTTATTCTTTGTAATGGCATCTGTGAGTGGCTTTTTGCAGTGAACCAGCCTCTCCTTGATGAACTGGCTTGATGCTCCTGGTCCAGCATTTCAAACTTTCTAACTACAGCTACAAACTGCAACTGAGATCACAGTTGCAGTTTGTAGCTGTAGTTAGAAAGTTTGAAACGCTGGACCAGGAGCATGGCGGGTGCCCAACCTCGAAAGGGGTTGAAATAGGGGAGCTATCCCCTATTTCAAGCCAAAGGCGGCTTTCTAGGGCCTTTCCTAGCTGTTGCTGAGAGGATTGGGTTCTAGTCATGTGGTGATGGGCTGGTCTATCAGAGTGAGAACTGAGCGATTTCTGCCATACCCATAGCTTACTCTGACTGTTCCTTTTACTTATATATTTTCTAGGTCTCAAGTGACGGCGTCTCTTCCGTGGATTGACCTGCCAACCTAGATGTTGGCAGATTGGAAGCCAAAGCGTCACATTTTTTCCTTTGCCCCTCAACTTTCTCTTCATAATTGCTGAGAGGCACAGGGCCCTGGATAGGGCTTTGGTTTCCCGGGCGTTTCTGCACCCTCCTCAGCTCCCCGCCATGGAGTGGCTTCGGTCACCCAGGCTTTATTGTGGTAGGCACGGAGGGATCTGTGGGGGCGCTCGGTTATGGCCTTGGCCATGCTCGGGGCCTTGGGGCTATTCGGCCAGGCAGCCTGGGGAACAACAACAACAACAACAACTGAGATCACATTGTCTGAATTATAAGGCAAGGCATATCTCATTCTCATGGTGTCATACAAGGTACAGCTGTACCGGTATCTAAATACAGTAATGCAAAACTTTACAGAGAAGAATAAAGGATATATTACCTGACCACCACAGCGGTCAGGCGGTGGTGGTGGTGGCAGGGAATAGGCCTAGGCTTAGTGAAGGAAGTGAATGTGGGCCTATTTTGGAAGCTAATACGAACATAGAGATGGTATTAAAAAGGGTAGAGGAATTGGGAGCAGAGAATGTGGCATTAAAGGAGCAGCTGATGGAATACGAAGGACGATTCAAGGCAGTGAAGGAGTCGACTGCATGGACGGTGGTAGGTGAAGGAGTCAACTGCATGGACGGTGGTAGGTGAACAGAAAGTTAAGGATTTGGAGGAAATTGTGAAAGAACAAAAGGAGGAAATGAATAAGAAAAAAAACAATTGAGAGTGCAGTTGTAGGTGTCATGAAGAACAAGGAGAGTGTTGTGAGGGAGGCCATGGACAGGGATAGAGGTATAATCATGCATGGAGATATAGAGGCTCATATGAATGATAATGGAGTGAGAAAAGTGAGAGATATGGAGAAAGTGAAGGAGGTCATGAAAGCTGTTGATGTAGATGGATGTGGATGGGATGGGCAGGTGGAGGAAGTCAGTAGGATAGGTAGATATAGAAGGGGGGAGATGAGACCTATAAGGGTACAGATTAAAACCAGGGCAGTGGTAGAGACAGTGACTAATTTTAGTTGGAGACTAAACACAAATGAAGAACTGAAACATATAAGATTAAAGAAGGATTTGAGCATAGAACAAAGACAAAAAATAAAGGAACTACAGGAAAAGGCTGATGAGGAAAATGGAAAGTTGGGTGAGGAGGATAAGAAAAAGTTTTTCTGGAGAGTGAGGGACGGGAAATTGAGGAAGTGGTTTATACGAATAGAAGGGAGACGGAGAGCTGGGAGGGAAGAGAATGTGACAGAAGTTGTGGCAGAGGTGGAGAGCAGGGTGGAAGCGTCTCGGGGAGAGACAGGAGAAGAAGCTGCAGACCCAGTACCAGTAGTGTGAGGGGGGGAGTAGGGCACGGACAGGAGGAGCGGGATGATGTAGCTGCTGAAGGAATGGTAGAAAGATTAAGGATTATGTTTAGTAATGTTGATGTGTTTACCCAGGACAAGAAAAGAGAACTGATATGTAGGTTGCAGGATGAAGAGGAAAAACCTGATGTCATAGCCTTACAAGAAGTAAGACCAAAAAATGCTAGAATTGAAAGGGAACTGGTGGAGTATAGTTTGGAGGGTTTTGAGTTGTACGAGAGGAATGCTAATAGAGCAGAGGTTGGAAGAGGACTGTTTATTTATGTAAGAAAAGAGCTCAAGGTAAATGAGGTGGATATGAGACAGCAGTATTGTGAGTATTTGTGTATTGAAGTAAAATGTACAAGAGGGTCAATTCTAATTGCCTCTATATATAGAAGCCCAAATAATAGTAGGGAAGAGGATGATAACCTACTGAAAGAAATGGAGGAAATAGATAATCGAGAGAACAAATATAAGATTTTGATTGGAGATTTCAATTTGCCAAGGATCAACTGGGCAAATTGTACTACTCCAGCGGGACAGTGTAGCCTGGAAAACAAGTTTATAGAGAAAGTAAGAGATTGTTTTTTAACGCAACATATTACAGAGATGACAAGATATAGAGATGGGAAGCAGGGGAGTGTACTTGATTTAATTTTTAGAAATGAGGAGGATATAGTGGAACATGTCAATGTGGATAGCCCTATAGGTTGTAGTGACCATGCCTGTATAAGTTTTACTTGCAATATTAAAACAGAGAGGGATGATAGAAGCAATAACAAAATATACATGTATGACAGAGCAGATTATGAGCTCCTGAGAAGGTGTCTGGACATTGCCTGGGGGGAATACTTGAACGGTGAAGACGCTGAAGGAATGTGGAGGAAGTTTAGAGTCAAACTGGAGGATGTTATATCCAAATGTGTACCAGTAAGGGAATATAAGGATAAAACTAAATTGAGGAAAAGAACGAACCCAGAACTACCAATGAAAAGAAAGCTGTGGACTTTGATAAGAAGAAAGAAACGATTGTGAGATAGATTAAAAGTGTTAAAAAAGAACAGGGGGTCTAGTATAGAAGCTAAAGTAGTGGATTTGGAACGTAGACAGATAAAAAATAAAATAAGGAAAATAAAGGAAAGCGAGAGAGAGATTGCAAGAAACGTGAAGGATAAACCAAATATATTCTGGAAGTACATTCAGGAAAAGTTAACAAGAAGAGTAGGGATCCCAGAGCTGGTAGGGGGGTTGGATGATAGGAGTAGAGCGGAGACGGATAAGGAGAAAGCAGAGATGCTGGGGAAATACTTTGGGGGGGTACTAACAGTAGAGTCTGATGATGCAGTGCCAAATATTCTCATCAAACGGGCACCTGCACTAGAACTAATAGAGTTTTCCCATGCTAGAATAAGAAGGGCTATAGAAAAAATGAACAGAAGTAAGTCCCTGGGACCAGATGGGATACACCCAAGAATCATAAAGGAAGGAGGTGAGATGTTAGTAGAGCCATTGAAAATGTTATTTGAGGTATCGTTTAATACAGGACAAATCCCGATGGACTGGAGAGAGGCGAACATAACAGCTATATTTAAGAAGGGAAAGAGAAATGACCCAGGAAATTATAGACCAGTCAGTTTGACAAGTGTTGTGTGTAAACTAATGGAAATGGTAATTAGAGAAGGAATAATGGAGCATATGAAATCAAACTAACTTTTCAGTGGGAGACAGTTCGGATTCTTGCCAGGGAGGTCGACGGTACTACAGCTAATTAAGGTGGTAGATGATTGGATGCAAATTCTAGAGGATGGTGATGTAATAGACGTGGTATATTGTGATTTTATGAAGGCCTTCGATAAGGTCCCACAT
Organism: Paralithodes platypus; assembly: GCA_032716605.1. NCBI lineage: Eukaryota > Metazoa > Arthropoda > Malacostraca > Decapoda > Lithodidae > Paralithodes > Paralithodes platypus. The sequence continues at coordinate 7,098,675 of CM064536.1, read as the reverse complement.
AAAAGGTTAATAGAGAAAGTTAGAAGCTATAATATAGGGGAGAAATGTGTGAAATGGATAGAAGCCTTCCTGAAAGATCGGAGACAGAGGGTGCTGGTGAATGGAATAGGCTCGGGGTGGAGGAAAATTACAAATGGGGTTCCTCAGGGATCTGTGTTGGGACCACTACTGTTCGTTATATTTATCAACGACTTACCTGAAGTTATAACTAATGGAAGTGAAGTATACCTGTATGTGGATGACACGAAGCTGTATAGAAGAGTGAGGAGTAAGGAAGATGTGAGTTTGCTTCAAGGAGATGTGGAAGGCATGAAGGGATGGTCTGAGCATTGGTTAATGCCTTTTCATCCAAAAAAATGCAAGTACATGCGGATTGGGACAAGCAAGATAGACAAGGTAGGATACAGTATGTATGAAGCGATGGAGGAAGTGAATGCAGAAAAGGATATAGGAGTAGTGATAGACAATAAGTTAAATTTCTCAGAACATTTAGCGGAAAAGATAAACAAAGCCAATAGAATTGTAGGGCTGATAAGGAGGACATTTGTGTCACTTGACGAAGAAATCTTCAGGAATCTATACAGCGCTGGTTAGGCCGCACCTGGAATATGCGAACCAGGTGTGGGCTCCATATATGGTAAAGGATATAGAAGCAGTGGAGAAAGTGCAGAGGAGAGCTAGCAAGTTAGTACCAACGTTGAAGAACGCGGGCTATGAGCAGAGGTTGAGGACACTGGGGCTTCCGACACTGGCATATAGGAGAAAGAGGGGATATGATCGAGACTTCTAAGATAGTGTCAGGAAAGTATGATGAGGATGTGTGTGAAGGTATCTTCTTGATGCGGGAGGGAACAAGAAGGAGAGGACACTCAAAGAAAATTTACAAAGAAAGAAATAGGCTTGAGAAGGCAAAGAACTAATTTTGTGATAGAGTGGTAAATGAGTGGAACGCACAGCCCCAGTATGTAGTCGATTCCGAATCAATAAGGGAGTTTGAAAGTAATCTTGATAAAGCATGGGGAAGACAAGATTTGAAGTTTGATTATAAAGCAAAAATACAGAATAGTAAAAATGTTGCGTCTGCTACCGCCGCCGCCAACACCGTGAACGACCGCAGCAGTGCAAGTACTGGTACTGAGCTGGATACACAGGCATAGTTTGCCTTTTTCCAGAGGATCTACTGTAAGAAAACTGTAAGAATATATAAAGGCTAACAGCCATGAAGGAGATACCTCTTTCCTTAGAATAATGTTTGTCCTTAACCTAGAATTTGAAGGTCACCAAAGGTTCCCTATCTGAAAATGATCCCTTGGGTCTAAAGAAATAATTGGGGATTTTTGTTTTTGTATCACCATGTGCACAATTCTTATGGTATCGGTTCTACTATTTGTGTAATTTTAATACTATATATAAATGCTACTGCTAATGTATTCATTCATTCTGACCAATATAACTAACATAAATTAACTATCCTATACTGTACGTAATTACTAATCATATTTGACCAAATTGATTAATGATAGAAGATATGAGATTAAAACTGGTGTTAGTAAACATTTTATGTTATACTGCGACATAAGTGATAGTCATCATAAAGTGAGTTTGTATTATAATGAAGAAAAAAAACACGAATATGTAAATAAATTTGCCTTTTGGTTTCCAGACAGTTACCCTTGCTGCAGGTAGTTCTGCGGCCGCGAGAAGATGGTTTGTGGTTCTACAAGACACCTACACAGTCTTTTAATATACAGGTTAGTTAAATATATTTGATTTACCCAGGTACATTTAAGGGGGGATGGCCGTATTTATTTGCTCGTTTATGTATCTTTTTATTGTCTTTTTTAGTTTCTTCCCTAGCCCTCCATCAAGCTTAATCACCCCCCAGACCCTCCTTCAAGATATATTTGTATATTTTTGGATAGACAAATTTCCCGGCTGAAGGCTGGTTCCTCTTGAATTACAGGCTCTCTATCACTCACCAGGATTAATTCGACACCTAAATGACACAAAAAGTCTTAATATTGACTATCCACTCTGTCATAGGCCTTCTCCAAGTCCATAAAAGCAACATACAGCTTTTCTTGCTTCTCCAGATATTTCTCCACAACACATTTCAGGGTAAAATTCTGATCTACACATCCTCATCCCTTCCTAAACCCGCCCTGCTCGTCACTTATCCATTTCTCCGTTCTCGATCTCCCTCTCTCAATCACTACCCTACTGTACACCTTCCCTACTATGCTTAGAAGACATATTCCTCGGTGGTTACCACACACTCCTCTTTCCCCTTTACCCTTATATAGGGGGACTATTATGCCTGTCTTCCAGTTATCAGGTGCACTCCCCTTCTCCCATGCTAGTTTGCAAATTTTCCATACCCATTCGATCACTATCTCGCCACCATACTTCACCATTTCCCCACACACTCCATCAATTCCTGATGCTTTCCCAAACTTCACTCTTTTCATGGCTTCACACACTTCTGACCTCCTGATCCCCACCTCCTCCTCCACTACTTCTCTTATTCTCCCTCCCATACCCCATCCAACTATGGACTTTGAGGGTTTTCAACGATCGGCATTGTTGCGTGGGATACTTACGCAGTTCCCATACACATCTGAGCTCTCTAGGTGCCATAGGACCGGAGTAATTAACCGTGACGCACCCTATGCGGCACTGGGGTTTAGCGTTACATACATTGCCGACATATAACGTGCGTCTCTGGTACTCGAGGGGTTAATGGCTTTAAATGAGCAAACTAGTATGTTTTATTATAATATTTGTCTCTTTAATAATATAAATTATGTGCCTAAGCATTGTAAACTTACAACCAAAATTTCCATGCTTTCTTTCCAGTACCCATGAGGTTAGTATTTATATAATTTTTTGTGTGTTTGTATTTTAAACACTTCTGCGTCTTCTTAGGTCCAGGTGCGTCTCTTTAGGGTTTTGTGATAAAAACGAGACACAAGTCTTATTTGTCTCCTCTCCTAAAGAATAATAGGTACAACAAAATTGTTGATGTTACATACAGTACATACATACAAGTTTAAAGACCGTTTTGTCCTCAGAGAATGTGGTTACAGTCTCACGTCCTAAATGGCAGCTTTCCAGGCGGCCCTGTCAAGAGCTGCCTCTGTTGTCAAGTTCTTTATTTTGAGATCGGACCGGAGTACCCGATACCACGCCATTCTAGGTCCACCCCTACGCGCAGCTCCCCCCATGTTCACAGTCCGGCATTTCTTCACCCAGTTCTGATCATCCGTTCTCTCCACATGTCCAAACCAACCAAGTCGGCTCGTGCGCATCACTTCACTGACACTCCTAATGCCCAGATTAATTCCTCAATTAATGCTAAACTCCTCGCTCGATACCCTGTCCCACACATCCATCTCGCCATTCTCTTCTCATTCCGTTCCATTCTATTGACATCCTCCGCTTTAACCGGCCACGTCTCCGAGGCATAGGTCATCGCGCTCCTAATACACGAGGTATACACCTTCCCTTTAAGGTGGGGTGGGAGCCCTCTCATGGTCAGGAGTGGCAACAGCTCTCTAAACTTTCCCCAGCCACTTCTGACTCTAGCAATGGAGCTAGCTTCAGCGCCACCTCCGGCGGAAACCGTATCGCCCAGGTGGCAGAACTTATTCAGACACTCCAGCGTTACACTGTCGAAATCAACACTGACTGGTGGGTCATTTAATACAAGATCTCCCTTGCACATTCAAAGTATATGATTCTTGTCAAAGGTCCTCTAGCTCCACTACTGGCACTACATCACTTGTGTACCCAGTCACTACAGATGCAACATTGAATTGATTTACTTCCCATCCTCTTCCCACATACTGTGCATGGATAGTCGCCGCTTCTTTCCATAGTTCCACGCCCTACTCCACTAATCATGACCTTTGTTTTATCTATGTTAACTCTTAGACCCTTATTTGCCATACCTTCCAACCATCTTTTGAACTTCGCCTCTGCTTCCTGCGCACTATCTGCGATAAGAACTAGATCATCTGCATATAACATTTCCCATGGGAGTCCTGTCCTAAATTCCCTTGACAGAGCCTCCAGGACTAAATCAAACAGTAGTGGGCTCAGAGCTGAACCTTGGTGCACTGCAACCTTCACTGGGAACTCTTCGCTCAGGCCCCCGTATACTCTAACTGCTGCCGGTGACCCCTCATTCATTCTCATTATCGCATGCACCAGCCAATCTTCTACTCCGAGTTTTCTCATGGCCCACTGCACTACTTCCCTGGGCACCCGGTCAAAGGCCTTCTCTATCTATCTATCTATCTATTGCCTGACGCCGTGATCCCCGAAGGGGTGGCCACGAACGAACCGCCCCCGTGCACCTCTGTCCCCAGTCAGTCGATGCCCCTCCCCCCAACCAGCACCGCCTTCGTTCATGTACTTCCTCACTCCATCCTTCCACCTCTCATTCGGTCTACCTCTCCCTCTCTGTCCCTCCACCTCGCTCTCGTACACCCTCTTAGTCATTCTCTCGCTTTCCATACGTTCCATATGGCCGAACCATCTCAAGTTGTTCCTTTTCACACTTTCCAGCACATCTACCTCCATACCACACCTCCTTCTTACTTCCTCATTAGTCTGTCTAGCCCTCCATGTAACTCCGCACGCACTCCTTAAGTAATTCATTTCCACTGCTCTCACTCTTGGTCCGAGTCTCTCAACCAACGTCCATGCTTCGCTTCCGTAAGTCCGTGTCGGGATTACCACACTGTCATGCAAGGACTTCTTCACTTCCATACTGACCACCCTATTTCTTGTTACTGCTTTTAGCGTTCCTACAACCTCTTCCCCTGTTGTACCCTCTCCCTGTACTGTATATGAATGTTTTTAATCATTTGATAAATGTATGCACACAAATTCAAAGATGTATATTTATTTACAGCTGGAGGAAGATGACCATGACCTGGGTGAGATCTGCTTCAACTTAGGGAAGGCTCCTTTCAAGCCCACGGATCCTGTGTTCTGGCGAGTTAAGGTGGTTCCTCGAGGAGCCCAGGAGCCTTGCCCCATGCCTCACATCAAGTCCTCTTACCCTCACCAGTATGACATTGCCTTTTTAAGCCATCATGCCCTAGGAGATGGCTTGGATGCTGGTCTTATGACTTACGCCCTTGTTGAAAATTTAAAAAGTGTTTTAGCCGGGATGCCAATTGACGACGCACCTTTGGGAACCTTTGTGAACATAGGAGACATAACCAAGTTGAAGCAGGAAGTATTGAAAACCCTTCTAGCAGATTCAGACAGAACTGAAGCAGTGAAGCATACTTTACCACCACCAGGTAGTAAACCTTTAGTGTTACAAATTGGATCTACGCCACAAAATTGTGAACGGATTACAAAGAAAGTCAATCGTTCCATAGAGAAGTCCGTCATGGCCAAGTTTAAGCAAAAGGCTAAAGAGGCCGGAGTAAGTCTTGCAACTGGCATCATGGCTGTGAGTAATACGGCAGTAGTAGAACTAGCTAAGTCAGAAGGGTTCAACCAAGATTCATTCTCTGTTACTCATGGTTTAAATGTCACACTCCGTCATTACTTACCAAAACCTCCCATTCACCAAATGGGTCCTTTTTCAAGCATTATGACTAACACTACAATACTGAGCAAAAATGTTAAAGATGATTTTTGGAACTACGCTGCCCAACTACATCGAGAAGTTCGTTCTGGCATCAAGTCTCGTTTGTGTCTTGAGCAAGAAGCAGTAATGAGCATGAGTCAGTTAGAGTTGCCTCCTGAAGAATGTATCTCTCAGCCTAAGTTATGGTTGCACGACTACGGCCTTTCATACCTAGGCGACTTCTCGGCAGCTTTAGAATCGGACAACGAGGACCTTCAAGTAACCCGAGTGGATTCATACAATGTAATGCACGACTGCTTCTGGACGAATTTACATCAGGTTCTGAATGTCCGCGGCAGTACATCCTACACTATATGTTACGACAGTCACTACCTCACAGACCAGACAGCCAACCGGTTCATTGACCAGCTGGTGGCCATCATAACAGAAATTAGTGACACTCCTTCAAGAAATTCAAAATTGTGAGGTAAAAACAAATTGTATGACAGTAAATATTAACTCTTTCAGTAGACGATAACACGTGTCTCCTTTTACTTGATCTATCATTAGACAATTTTATTCAGTTTAAGAAGGAATATTCAAAGGCAGTGATAATTACCATAGTTTTTACCCCTTTGATGCCAAGAGATCCTTCCTAAGCTGCATAAAATCAACTAATGATGGCCTGACTAATGAAGAAACGTGTCGTATTTTAAATGGGTTATTACATACATAATTAATATAAGCGAATTCTGTAGTACAGTACACTTATTTTGGGAATATATACAGTATGCAGTACAGTATAGCAATATATACAGTATGCAGTACAGTATAGCAATATATACAGTATGCAGTACAGTATAGCAATATATACAGTATGCAGTACAGTATAGCAATATATACAGTATGCAGTACAGTATAGCAATATATACAGTATGCAGTACAGTATAGCAATATATACAGTATGCAGTACAGTATAGCAATATATACAGTATGCAGTACAGTATAGCAATATATACAGTATGCAGTACAGTATAGCAATATATACAGTATGCAGTACAGTATAGCAATATATACAGTATGCAGTACAGTATAGCAATATATACAGTATGCAGTACAGTATAGCAATATATACAGTATGCAGTACAGTATAGCAATTCCTAAAATATGTTTTTGACGGTCTTTATTTCAATATCTGTTGATAATATAGACATTATTTAGGAGTATAGTGTATTGCTATAACTGCCATTAGATCCAAGTATATTAATAAAGGGGATAAACAAGCTCATTAATTTTACGTTAACCACAGTTAGGTAAAAATGCTGATGTTCTGGAGAGATTAATTGATAATATTAAAACTTTTCACTAAGTGGTCATTACATGCTGAATAATATTGTCAAGCCCTAGACAGACTAATATGCCGAAGACGTCATCAAAGGAAGAAGTAAATATGAAATGGTATCCAACACTGATTAGATTCTATATATTCATTACGAGGTACAGGACTCAAGACAGCGTTCGTGACTGTACCTTTACAAATTCCAATATTCGCTGTGGAGGAGACTAAAAAATGTGGACGATAACCTAGGTGGTGCAAGGGTACAATTGATCAGAATGATATGTTGGGTACTATTAATGATATGGTGAGGGGTTATGAGGTGATTATTACTAGCATGTTGCCTAAATCACCTAGGCAAACTCTTTAGTCTCTGTCTCTCCTCTAACATCTATATAAGAGATAGGCAAACCAAACTGAAATGATTACTGATTACGGATTACTGATATTTACCGTAGGATGTAAGGTACAGTATCTTAAAATAACCCCCTAGAAATACTTTCTCTAAAGTATCTAATTCTTTTATCCTCCCCTTTTCCCCAGCTAACCTAATCCCACAAGGACCCCAATGGAAATACACCTAACGGCCTTATTGGGCTATCCTTAGTTGGAATTATGCAAGGCTGGTACATGTCATATTTGTAACATACTATGTGGTACCAACTCTGTAAATTGCTAACTGAATAAATATTATTATTATTATTATTATCTTCTATTCATGCTGGAAGTTTGCTCTCATTCAACCTGTCCCAAAGAAGGGACACCCTCCAACTATCGTCCAATTGCTCTTATCTCTTGTATCTCTAAAGTTTTTGAAACTATTCTTGCTTCCAAATTTCTTAAACATTTCTCTTCTCATAATCTACGCTCAGATCGCCAGTATGGCTTCCTTAACCCATTAAACGCGAAAATACCCTAGGGGCAAGGGTACTTATTTGTGAATTTCTAGCCTTGGATTCTGACAGAATTTGTTATATTTACGATATAGAGCATTATTTGTTTTCAATATGCTTTTATTTTACATATATGATGTATATATGAACCTTCAAGAGTGCTAAAATAAGTTGGAAAAGCATTTGGGTGGTGAAAAACTTATATATTGGCCACCCGGTCATAATCTCAGGTGAGAGTGAGCAACAGGCAACCCTCCCCTCTCGCTGTCTGTGAGGTAACGGAGGTGAGTGGGCGGTGTCTGGGTGTTATATAACTATCTTTTATGCAACCCACTTGTGCTACATTATCGTGGGAGAGAAAAATAACCGATAAATGATGAAAATAAGAGGAAAAAATTGTGATAATTGAGGAGGGGGGGTGGGGGAAGGGGGGGGATGAGAAACATATGGATGAGTACTAGGGGGAATTATCTCATCTAGAGACAGATTCCTTTGTTTTGATAGCCCCTGGGATGTTTTGAATTTTTTTTTTTATGCTCTTGCTTCTGTGAGGCCTATCGCGTTCCCTATGGTAAGCCTTCCGTGAGGCCTATCGCGTTTCATGGGTTAAGGGTCGCTCTACTGGTGATCTTCTTTCATATCTTACTAACTCTTGGTCATCCTCCTTTCGGGACTTCGGTGAGACCATTTCTATTGCACTAGACATAGAGTCTGGCACAAATCTTTAATTTCTAAACTACCCTCCTTCGGTTTCTATCCCTCCCTCTGTGCCTTTGTCTAATTTCCTTTCCGGCCATTCCATAGCTGCGGTTGTGGACAGCCATCGCTCATTTCCGCATCCTATCAACTCCGGTGTTCCTCAAGGCTCTGTCCTGTCTCCCGTTCTCTTTCTAATATTCATAAATGATCTTCTCAACTGTACTTTCAGTCCCATCCATTCATACGCAGACGACTCTACCTTACACTACTCAATTAGTTTTCCAGAACGCCCCAGCCAGCAATCCCTCAAAATCAAAACTTAATGAAGCCATACAACACTTATCTTCTGATCTAACTACTATTTCCAACTGGGGCAGAGAAAACCTTGTTACCTTTAATGCTTCCATAACCAAATTTCTCCATCTTACTACCCATCGGAAACTCCCACAGGACTATCCCTAATACTTCAACAATTCAAAAATCAATCCTCCATCTTCTCTCATTATTTTCGGTGTCTCTTTTTCCTCGACTCTCTCTCCGAAGCACCATATTACCTGTCTTGCTAAGCCAGCCTCCCAGAAGCTGGGTGTGCTCAACCGCCTCAAGGGGTTCTTTACCCCTGCACAGCTCCTTGCTCTGTACAGGGGCACAGTACATACATAACATTTTAAGACTGAGTGCTCCACACATACGTGCAGTTTCAGTCTCTTGTCCTAATGGCGGCGTTCCAGGCAACCTTGTTAAGGGCTGCTTCACTTGTCAAGTTTTTGGATTTGAGATGGGCACGTATAGTCCGATCCCAGGTCTTCCTCGGTCCACCCCTTGGTGCAGCTCCCTCCACAATCACAGACCTGCAACTTTTCACCCAATTTTGTTCATCCATTCTATCCACATGCACAAACCATCCCAGTCTACTTATACGCATCTCCTCGCTAATACTCTTTATACCTAAACGTCTCCTCAGCTCATCATTTGTTATTCTATCCTGCAGCCTTGGAAGCCTTGTCATCCATCTCACCATTCTCATCTCATTACGTTCCATTCTGTTGACATCCTCTACTTTAACGGCCCATGTATCTGAGACATACGTCATTGCACTTCTAACATATGAGGCATACACCTTTTCCTTCAGGGGGAGAGGCATTCTTTCCATGGTCAGAATTGGCAGCAGTTCTCTGAACTTTCCTCAGCCACATCTCATTCTAGCGACAGTAGCAGCCTCGGCCCCACCACCGGCAGAGATGGTATCTCCTAGGTAACAACATTTTTCCACCAGCTCCAATGACTCATTTCCAAAATTCACAGCCACAGGTTCATCATTTAACACAAGCTCGCCTTTGCATACTACACCCTCAAATTTCTCTATTTCTGACTTATGCTTCGGCAGGGGTCCATTTATTCTACTACAGCGCTTACTCCCATGGTGCACCCAACATCGACAGATGCTACATAGAATCGAGTTAGCGCCCACACCCTTTCCACACACTGCACATGGGTATGCAGTTATGCACCGCCATTTTCCACATTGCTTCGTCTCGATCTACAATGCATAACCTTGGTTTTGTTAATATGCCAATCCTGCCTCTCCCCCTGAAGGGTGTATGCCTCATGTTAGAAGTGCAATGACGTATGCCTCGGAAACATGGGCCGTTAAAGTAGAGGATGTCAACAGAATGGAGCGTAATGAGATGAGAATGGTGAGATGGATGTGTGGGGCCAGGCTACAGGATAGAATAACAAATGTTGAGCTGAAGAGACTTTTAGGTATAAAGAGTATTAGCGAGGTGATGCGTACAAGTAGACTGGGATGGTATGGACATGTGGAGAGAATGGATGAACAAAATTGGGTGAAAAAATGCAGGTCTGTGATTGTGGAGGGAGCTGCACCAAGGGGTGGATCGAGGAAGACCTGGGATCGGACTATACGCGCCGATCTCCAATCCAAGAACTTGACAAGTGAAGCAGCCCTTAACAGGGTTGCCTGGAATGCCGCCATTAGGACAAGAGACTGAAACTGCACTTGTGTGTGGAACACTCAGTCTTACAATTTTATGTATGTATGTATGTATTGACTCTTAAACCCTTGCTCGCCATGCCCTCTCTCCATCTTCTGAATTTGGCCTCAGCATCTTGCACATTGTCAGCTATTAGGACTAAATCTAGTGCATAAAACAGTACCCACGGGATTCCGGATCTAAAAACTCTAGACAGTGCCTCCAGGACCATAATAAAGAGGAGGGGGCTTAATACTGCTCCCTGATGAACTCTAACACGGACTGTGAACTCCTCACTCAGTACACCTTGTATTAAGTATTGTTCACGTGTGGGGAGGATCCTCTCGCACCTCACTCCTAGAGTCCTAGACAAAGTAGAAAGGAAAGCATTTCATATCATTAACTCCCGTCCACTGCAATCTTTCTCTCTTCGCTGCAATGTTGCATCTCTCGCTATTTTATCGCTACTACAATAATCAGTGTTCCTCAGAGTTCTCCCAGTGTATACCACCACCTCTACGTAGCTGGGTATGTAGTACCCGTCTTGCAACACATCCCACCTCTACTCTGTGCAACTCTCCAACCCAAGAGTGAAATGTTATTCTCAGTCTTGCTTCTATTCAACAGCTGAGCTCTGGAACTCTCTCTCAAAATCAGTCTTTCCCTCTTCCTATGACTTAAATTGTATCAAACTCAGTGTATCCAGGCATTTTGGCTCGAACGTCCCTTGATTTTGGCCCTGTCAGTCTTTCAACTCTGGGGGAGGCACTCGCTACAGGCAGTTCTGCCTTTTGTCTCCCTCACTCACATAGAAAAAAAAAGTAGACCCACAGTGGAAGATTTACACAACCCATTAAACAAAAATGTGAAGTCGAACTCCGTTATGATGCAGTTTTTATCGCTGTGCACTCCCTTGATTGACAGGGCTAGGGCGCTCCCTTTTTACAGGGACTTTACTGAACATTTGCCACGAATCGATAGACCTGAGCATCTAAATTCTTGATATCTACCATGGGCATGGTCTGGGATCTAACTGCCGACCCTTCGATCAGCAGCCAGACACGCTACTGATCATGCCACGGCCCGTGGCATGAGATAATCGCACCAAAATGACAAAAAGTGATACAGATGATACATCTAGCATCAATCAAGTGGGCAGTAGTGATGCAGCAGGTGATGAGGGTGTGGCGGAGGGTATTGGCTCTGATGAAGTGCAGGGACAGTATCCACTTCGTGATGGTCTGCTCGGTTATCATGCACATCAAATACAGGATCATAACCGGTACCAATTGAGGCAGCAACGGAGACAAGATGATCAGCGGCAGAGGCAAGAGGGATGGCAGCAGCGTCAGTCAGGAACAAAATCCCGATACCTGCCTGGGTAACCCCACCATGGAGAACGCCAGCAGCATCAGACGCGAGTGTGGCACGTGAAAATATGTGCTTCCAGTGAGGTAGTAAGAGGTGCTCCGCCAAAGAGAGATTATTTTATTTCACGAGTTGATAAGCATACTGATTACGACCAATTTTAAAAATATATTGCGAGTAAGCAAATTAGTGTAGTGGATCTCAAAATGGTGGCAAATTTAAATGCAAGGTTAAAATTTTAGGCCTATAAATTATCTGCAAGTGTCAAGGATAAAAAAAATGAAACCTGATGTATGGCCGAAGGCCGTTTGTGTAGTCAAATGGAAATAGATTAGTAAAGGTAACTATGACACTGACACGGAATCACAATGGGATCTGAACAACGAATGAAAAAATATAACTTACATGTCTTGTAAATGTGATGGTCATTTTAATAGTTTAAAATTACCCTTTGTAAAAAGCATTTTCAGAGAATGTCACTTTTTGTTTCTGGAAGATCATGGACTTGATAAAAGTAGTTATATTGGCTGGATGATAGCCTATTAATGATGGTGTAGGTAGATATTGGGCTAATGCTGTGAATGAATATGTGTATGTCGAGGTAGGCCGCAAGGTGGTGTTGCTATTATTTGGAATAAGTCTTTCCTATAAAGTTACTCCTATTGAGATGGGCTCTAAACGTATGTAGGAAGTACTGGTTAATATGGAGGGCAGACTGGCTCTGCTGGTGTGTGTGTTTATGCCGTGTGATGACAGATACGCTCAGTTGAATTTGGTGGAGTTTAACAAATGTTTGAATGAAATTGATGTTTTAACAAATGGAATAGAACTTGAATATGTGTATATAGGTGGAGGTTTTAACACTGATCTTATTGGGTTGAGTCATCAGATGCACACTTTGGTAAACTTTGTGAGAGGGGTTTTAATTTCTGTGTTAACGATCCTTGCTCTACTGTAAATTATTCATTCTGTAGCAAAACGACTGGGGGTAAATCTTGAATTGATAATTTTACCCCGTAATATGTTATTTCCACTCACATTATACATACACAAATTTAAAGACCGAATGCTCCACACACAGCGCGGTTCCAGTCTCGCATACTAATGGTGGCATTCCAGGCAGCCCTGTTAAGAGCTGTCTCACTTGTCAGGTTCTTTGATTTAAGATCAGACTGCAAAGTCTGATGCCTCGTCTTTCTTGGTCCGCCCCTTGGTGTAGCTCCCTCCACATTCATGGACTTGCATCTTTTCACCCAGCTTTGTTCATCCATCCTCTCCACATGTCCAAACAATCCAAGCCTGCTAATACGCATCTCATCACTGATACTCTTGATACCTAACCTACTCCTTAGCTCTTCACTTGATATCCTATCTTGCAGTTTGGCACCACACATCCATCCCACCATTCTCATCTCATTGTGTTCCATTCTGTTGATATCATTCGCTTTGACAGGCCACGTTTCTGAAGCATATGTCATTGCGCTTCTAACGCATGAAGCGTACAGCTTTGCCTTCAAGGGGAGAGGGAATCTTCTCATGGTGTGTAGTGGCAAAAGTTCTCTAAACTTTCCCCAGCCGCATCTTGTTCTGGCGATAGTGGCGGCCTCGGCCCCACCACCGACAGAGATGGTATCTCCCAAGTAGCAAAACTTGTCCACCATCTCCAGTGGCTCATTGCCAAAGTTAACACTCTCGAGCTGGTCATTGAATACAAGCTCACCTTTGCATACTATGCTTACAAATTTCTCAATTTTGAACTTCTTCCTTGTTAGAGCTCTCTTTATTCTAGTGCAGCGCTTCTTCCCGTGATGTACCCAGCTGAGGCAGACGCTACACTGTATTGAGTTCGCGCCAACCCCTTTTCTGCATTCTGCGCATGGGTACGCCCCATTTTTTTCTACCTTTCATAGCTCTAATCCACTGTGTAAAACCTTTGTTTTCTTTATGTTAACTTTTAATCCTTTACTTGCCATGCCCTCTCTCCATCTTCTAAGCTTGCCCTCGGCATCCTGCACTATCTGCAATAAGTACTAGGTCATCTGCGTATTGTAGTTCCCAGGGGAGCCCAGCTCTGAAATCACCAGATAGTGCTTTCAGAACCGTAACATAATTGGGATAGTGATTCGTTTGCGCTGGCACGACCACCCCGCAAGTCAGGAGTTTGTCTGAGAGGTCCTCCGCCCTTCAGACTGCAGGGGTCCCGAAGGCTTTGCCCTGCGTCACAGTTGGCACCCCTGCTTGACTAGCAGGAGCAGTAGGACTGGTCCTGGCAGCTGAGTTGGGCATGCCTAGTATTGAACCCCCCAGAATTGCTGGGCCGAGGTTGTGGGCACCCACCCAGTAGTGCTTACCACGATCCCCACCTACTATTGGCGGGTGCCCAACCCCAAAAGGGGTTGAAATAGGGGAGCTATACCCCCGCAAAAGGCGGCTTTCTAGGGCCTTTCCTAGCTGATGCTGAGAGGATTGGGTTCTAGTCATGTGGTGATGGGCTGGTCTATCAGAGTGAGAACTGAGCGATCTCTGCCATACCCATAGCTTACTCCGACTGTTCCTTTTACTTATATATTTTCTAGATCTCAAGTGATGGCGTCTCTTCCGTGGATTGGCCTCCCAATCTACCAAGATTGGAAGCCAAAGGGTCACATTTTTCCTTTGCCCCTCAACTTTCTCTTCATAATTGCTGAGGGGCACAGGGCCCTGGGTGGGGCTTTGGTTTCCCGGGCGTTTCCGCACCCTCCTCAGCTCCCCACCATGGAGTGGCTTCGGTCACCCAGGCTTTATTGTGGTCGGCAGGGAGGGTACTGTGAGGGCGTTCGGTTATGGCCTTGGCCTTGCTCGGGGCCTTGGGGCTGTTCGGCCAGGCAGCTTGGGGAACGACAACAACAACAACTATTCCTCAGTCGAGTGTGGTGGCGGCTTTTTTTTTTTGTGGCGTCGGGTCGCAGGCTCTACCCCAAACCAGTTGGCTCCTCCCCATGGATGCTGGAGTCCATAAGAGGGGTTTGTTGTTCAGGGTTTTCCTTCCCATAGATGAGGTTTTCTGCCAAGGCTATCGAGTCCCGTCCACCCGTCCCTTTTAGTTGCCTCTTATAACACGCAGGGATTATAAAGGAAGTATTCTTTATCCACTGCAACTAGTGAAGGGGCCCCTATCCCCAGGGCCTCATTACTGTACCTTCTAAATTTATATTCTTGATTTCTTGAAGAGTTCTTTATACAGTAGCCTATACTATTTTGTTTGTTAAATATTCAAAGATAGGGACAAATAATTTGGCTAAATTATAGTTAACTGTTCCGATTGCGCTCACGATGGGTCTAATGAGAATACCGGTCTTTTGAGTATTTGAGAGACCATATGAAACTCCAGGGGAGGAGCCGGAGGGGGAAAGAAAATTAAAAGTGTTGAGATATTATGTTGTTTTTCAAAAGAGATCTCAAAAGTCTCTTTAGTTGCGCTCCCTCTCATTGGGTAATCAGGGTGAAGGCATTGTCTCTCCTTTTTATGAATTTAGTTGTGTCCTCTAGTATATATATATCTTCAACTTTTGTGATATATTCGGCTTTATCTAAAATTACTGTGCCTTGGCCTTTATCTGGTCTGGTTATTAAGATGGACTTCTCTGTTTTAAGGGTTTTCAGTGCTTTAACCCTTGTCTATCGGGGCCCGAGAGATTGATGAGAAAGGTTGAGGCGCATGGAATAGGTGGGGCGTTGTTGGGATGGATTAGGTCATGGCTAATTGGTAGGAAGCAGAGAGTCCGCATAAATGGTACGAAGTCAGAATGGGGAGCAGTCAAAAGTGGTGTCCCCCAGGGATCTGTATTAGGTCCTCTGTTGTTTGTTATATACATAAATGACCTTGATTTAGGTATAACTAGTAGGATAAGTAAATTTGCAGACGATACCAAAATGGGGAGAACAATTGATTCAGATAGAGATATAGAGTGCCTCCAAAGGGATGTAGATACCTTATACGAATGGTCAGTAAATTGGCAGATGAAGTTTAACATTGACAAATGCAATTTAAAGATAGGGAAGATGCATACAAATGTTAAATATAAACTAGCTAATATGGAATTAGAAAATTCGAATTGTGAGAAATATCTAGGTGTGTTTGTTAGCAATGATTTGAAGCCTAGACAACAGTGTATAAGCGTTCAAAACAAGGCAAACAGGATTCTCGGGTTCATCTCTAGGAGTGTGAGTAACAGAACTGCTGATGTTATCTTAAAACTTTACTTGTCATTAGTGAGACCCCATATGGATTATGCTGTTCAATTTTGGTGTCCTTATTGCAGAATGGACATAGATTCATTGGAGAGAGTACAACGTAGAATGACAAAAATGATCCATAATATTAGAAATCTTCCGTATAAAGAAAGGTTGAAGAAATTAGGCTTACATTCGTTAGAGAGACGCAGAGTTAGAGGGGATATGATAGAGGTGTTCAAGTGGGTTAGTGGATTAACAAAGGGGACATGACAAATGTACTAAAGCTCAGTGATAGCGAAAGAACCCTTACCAATGGTTTCAAATTAGATAAATTTCGTTTCAGAAAAGATATAGGCAAATATTGGTTTGGTAACAGAGTTGTAGATGGGTGGAATGGACTACCAAGTGCTATAGTGGGATTAAAAACGATAGGGAGCTTTAAGATAAAATTGGATAAGCATATGGACGAGAAGGGTTGGGTGTGAAGGGGGATCAGCCGGGTTGGGCCAATCAGCGCTCTGCAGACCCCCGTAATCCTACGTTAATCTCTAACCGGTTTGGTAAGATGATCCTCAGGGTATTAGAGTGTTGAGCCTATAATTGGGCTTCGTAATTGAACGGGTTGTGTGGGACAGGGATCTTCCTTGCTTAGGCCAATCGGCTTTCTGCAGACTCCTATGTTCTTATGTTCTTATGTTCTTATGTTAAAACTTGGGTGACACGTTATTATAAATAATCAATAAATGAAAGTTACTTGGTGCTGCCGCGTCCTACATTTCCCAACCAACTTATATTTATCACCAAAATAAACACATTCCTACATAAAAACAGTCATCCCCTGGTACACACATATATACATAAACACATTCACACACACAGTCATTCCCCTGGCACATATATAAACACACAGAAACACACACATTATTCACTCGGGCAGATTGGCACATAAACGCATTTTACGCACACTCATGCATATCCTTCTTATGTTGACGCACACGCACATACATACAGACACACACACACGCATACATACATAAAATACACGTATACATACATACATCAAACACATGTATACCTACATGTATCACACACGCGCATACACACTCACTCACAACGAGCATGCTCACTCCCGCAATACAACTAGAGTAAGTACACTCTCTCGCAGAAACTCTGGCGAGGAAAGTATCTGGAGAGGAATCAGGAATCTTCTTCTGTTTTTCTTCTGCAAATAATGGCATGCATGGGTGCGTTGTAGTTAGTGTGTGTGTATGACTTTGTGTGTGTATGTTTATGTATGTATGTGTATGACTATGTGTGTGGATGTGTATGTGTTTGTGTGTGTGTGTGTGGGGGAGGGGGGGGGGAAGCAAACAACACACTTTTAGCCTATTCTTCTGATGTTTTAACCCCTTCAGTACCGGCAACGTCTTTTTAACTTATTCTGGCTGCTGTTGGACGACTTTATTCAGTTTCAAAAGAGCCACCAGCGGGGCTTCGAACTATCTCACTTAAGGGCAGGTTTTTAGTTTGGTCTCTAGATATCCATCAAGCTTAAGATTACACCCCCTTGAGCCCCTTTCAAGATATATTTGTACATTTTTCGGTAGAAAAATGTCCCGGCTGAAAGCCGGTTCCTCTTAAATAACAGGCTCGCTATCGCTCGCCAGGATAAAAATCGACACCTAAATGGCACGAAAGGTCTTAAAATTGACAGAAATAGGTCGAAAGTTCTTAAAATCGTCAAAATAATGGGGCGAACGTCTTAAAATTAGAAAAGCAATGGGGCTAAACATGAGGGAGAAAGGAGTCAAGAAAAAAATCCCTCAAGTGGAGATCTCCCCTTAACCAATTCGACTACCACAGATCCTTCTTAAACTGCACACAATCGCTCAATATCATAGACTAACATTTAGAAGACGACACCGGTACAGAAGGGGTTAAGAGGGGTGATCCACTTGTTTTTTCTCTTGCTCTCCCTCTCTCTTTGGCTTGTATCCATTCGGCCCCATTCAGCCTACTGTTTTAAGACGTTTATCCCCATTCGCTGTCAATATTTTCCTGGCGAGCGGTAGCGAGCCAGCATATATATATTATTGTACATTTGACGGGATAAACGTCTTAAAACAGTTGGCTGAATGGGGCCGAATGGATACAAGCCAGGGAAAGAGAGAAAAGGAGAGAAAACAAAATCTGGTAACTCCCCTTAAGGGGAGGTTTTTAGTTTGGTCTCTAGATATCCATCAAGCTTAAGATTACACCCCCTTGAGCCCCTTTCAAGATAAATTTGTAAATTTTTCGGTAGAAAAATGTCCCGGCTGAAAGCCGGTTCCTCTTAAATTACAGGCTCGCTATCGCTCGCCAGGATAAAATCGACACCTAAATTGCACGAAAGGTCTTAACATTGACGGAAATGGGGCGAAAGTTCTTAAAATCGCCAAACTAATGGGTCGACTGTCTTAAAATCTCAAAAGCAATGGGGCTAAACATGAGGGAGAAAGGGGTCAAGAAAAAAATCCCTCAAGTCGATATCTCCCCTTAAGTTTATGTGTGCGTATTCCACTTATATGTGTGCGTATTCCACTTATGTGTGCGTATTCCACTTATATGTGTGCGTATTCCACATCATGCTACAAAGTGTTGAAATCCCAGTTACCCTAATGAAGGCTATTTACCGCAGTTTCCAGAAGTTCGAAAACACCTCACTTGTTTTAAACCGGGCATTCACGCACAAACCCGATCTCATTGAGGGTGGGAAGTGGATGGGGCTTCAATTGCCATAAGTTAGTTAAAATAGAACTTCAGAGGCTATTAACCCGTCTTGATTATTAGCGTCAGGACTGGAACGCTTTTTCGAGAACCCCAGTCCCTTGTCATAAGAACCCTCATAATACACGGGCGGCTATGTAAAGTAATAATTCAATCATGCATCAGCATTCACAGATCTTCGAGCCTTTCCGACCGTTTCGAGACGCCTGACCGGATGTTAAACACCTGTCTCACATGCGCCAATGTGTCGTAGCTCCTCCCACCTCTCGGTCGCCAGTAGTGCGGGGTTGTGCGTGAACTCAGTCGTCAGTTCCTCACTCACACACCCCAGTTAGCTTCCCTGGTGTTCTGTGGTGCCTGCGGTTCCGTTGTAATTATATTTGTGACTGTGTTTAACAGGGTTACCCCTTCAGCTTCATTACGTATTATTCATCATATTCTGGTTACCATTAGACGATTTCCTTTAGTTTGTAAGCTACCACTAGGATTCAAATGGGTAAATACTATCTAAATATATCCTCTGACTAACATAGGTCCTTCTTAAACTGCATAATATCATCTAATTATAGCCAGAATCAAAGGTAACAATAAGTCATGGTGGTGAAGGGGCTATCCCACGCGCAAGTACCTGTGGGTGAGTGCAGACACCCTCGCTCTGCCTGAACCACTCATCTAAGACACCTTGTGTTTGTGATTTATTGAACTATGCGTGTAAATAGACTCCTATTTAACGAAACAGGACAACAGAAAACATGGTGTTGAAGTTCCATAGCGAGTGAGGTGCGTGGATTATTTACGAGGAGACGAGGAGAATGAGGTGCAGGGACGCAAGGCGAGGTTGGAGGGTGAGTGTGATTCTCCTCTCTCTCTCTCTCTCTCTCTCTCTCTCTCTCTCTCTCTCTCTCTCTCTCTCTCTCTCTCTCTCTCTCTCTCTCTCTCTCTCTCTCTCTCTCTCTCTCTCATGTCTTGTAAAATTCTAAGTGTCCCTACTGTTCTCTACTTTATAATTGTGTAATTACTGTGTTAATAGAGGCTTCAACTCCAGTGGTATTTACCTTTCTCTTTTTAGTTGTATTGCGTTAATCATTGTTATATTTTCAGGATCGTTAATACACACTGTCTAACGTTTTATACTTACACAGTCTAACGTTTTGTACTTAGACAGTCAAACGTTTTATGCTTACACACTGTCAAACGTTTTATACTTACACACTGTCTAACGTTTCATACCTACACACTGTCAAACGTTTCATACCTACACACTGTCAAACGTTTCATACCTACACACTGTCAAACGTTTCATACCTACACACTGTCAAACGTTTCATACCTACACACTGTCTAACGTTTCATACCTACACACTGTCTAACGTTTTATATAATTTTTTTCTTTTATGTTAATATCCTTCTTTCAGCCGGGTTACTTACATAATACTGTCTAACGTTTATAAGGAGGATCACCTCGCTTTTTTCTCTTTCTCTCCCTCTCTTTTTGGCTTGTATCCACTTGGCCCCATTCAGCCCACTGATTTAAGACGTTTACCCTCATCCAGATGTTAATATTTTCTTGGCGAACGGTAGCGAGCCAGCATTTATATATTTGTTGTTTTACAGCAAACTAAATTTGTACATTTTTCGATAGAAAAATGTGTCCGGCGAAGCCGGATTTCTCCATACAATGCTGGCTCGCTATCGCTCGCCAGCAAGAAATCAACACCTGGATAGGGATAAACGTCTTAAAACAGTTGGCTGAATGGGGCCGAATGGAGACAAGCCAGAGAAAGAGAGAGGAGAAAAAAAAAACAGGTGACCCCCCTTAAAGCCTTGATCTCCAGTGTCTCATTATCTCTCAACACCATAAAAAAAAACACTGATTTTTCTGGTCTGTGTCGCTCTCTCCCCATTACCATTTTTTTTTCGTTACATACATTTATACCAGCATCAGTTTCTTGATGTTCCAAGGGTAGCATTCAAGGAGACTACTGCAGGACTCTTCTTCTTTTTACCTCTGACCGGGTATAGGCAATCCTAGTGTTTACTAGCCTATATCCCTTTGAAAGGACAAAAGCCTAACCTAACAAGCTTACCTAACCTAACCTAGTATTATAGGTGGGGGCTGCCGCCCCCACACCCCCGCTTTGACTTAGATTTTTGGTGTATTTGTCTGTGAAGTGGGTATTTTTCAATTTGTTGATAACGAAAATCCTCCATGGGGACTATATGGAGAAAAATATGGCGAATCTATTGGTGCCTATTTTCCCTAATAAATTGTTTCTCATAACGTCGCACTAGTGTCCTTGAATATTATCGTTCCAAGTTATCTTTTTACATCAGTTTCAGTTTCAGTTTCTATGGAGCTCGTCCTGGAATCTTTTACGACTCTGAACCTCACGATTCTATACAGGACTGGCCATTTGTATCGGCACTAGCTCAGAGAAGAGTGTTGAGAAGGGGTGTTTGAGAGAGAGGAAGCTGTTGGAGTGGCTTTGTTATGTGTGTAACATACTCGTTCCCAAATATTTATGATATAATTTGTGTTACTCTCAATGTTGTCATTTTAATCTGAATATATTTTCCTGTGTGTTTTGCTCTCTCTCTTGCTCTTGCTCTCTCTCCCTCTCTCTCCCTCTCTCTCTCTCTCTCTCTCTCTTATTTCGGTTAACATACAGGAGACGCAACAATATAGGTAGCACATTTCTAATGGTAGTTTTGGGTTCCTATCATCATATGCTTCATGTCTATATACTTTTTATCCCCGAGAAAAAAAAAAAAAATAGTGGGATTTTTCATTTTTTTTTCTTGGGATTTTGTTTTTTGGTCATTAACCTAACCAAAAAACCTAACCTAACCAACCTAATAGCCCCCAAATACATTTAGGTTAGGTTAATACAAAAATAAAAAAAACGGTAAGATTTTACGGTTTGACAGCCCCATCGATGTTTGTGTAGCCTATAAGACTGTATGTTATATATTTTTATTTTTAAAAAGACCTCCGTCTACGTATTGTGAAAAACCTGTTCTCCTCCGGCAAATTATGGGGTTGAGTGAGTGAGTGAATATCGGCTATGTAGCTATATTTAGACGATTTAATGCAGCTAAGGAAAGATCTATGGTAGCTGAAAGGGTTAATTGAGATTGTCTGTAGCCTCTTCATTGCCGCACATCCGTCCTAAGCTGAATAAAATCGTCTAATAAGTAGCGGTAAAGGAAGGGTTAACAGTTATCTGTGGATCAATACATAACTTGATCACAGTTCCTTTCGTACCTAATTATTTTTTTTGTTTTCCAAGCTAACTCTTCTTTCTGCTTTCCTAACCTTAAGGGGAAGGTACTCGCTTCTTCTGGACCCCCTTCTCCCTCATGTTTAGACCCATTCGTTTTTGGGATTTTAAGACGTTCGTTCACTAGTTGGGCGATTTTGAGACCTTTCGCCCAATTACTTTGTCAATATCAAGACTGTTTGTGCCGTTTAGGTGTCGATTTTTTCCTGGCGAGGGACAGTGTGCTGGCTTAATAATCCAGAAGGGATGGTTGCCTCTGAAGTCCTATTTTAATCCTTTCAGTACCAGCGACGTACGTCATGCGTCGCCTATGTACCGTATGTAACGCTAAACCCCAGCGACTCAATGGTTGCGTCTGCCTTAACCCCTTGAAACTCTGACGCGTTTTAGCAATTTATTTTGGCTATCATTAGACGATTATATGCAGCTTAGGAAGGATCTGTGGGAATTAAAAGGTTAAATACTATCTCAATCAACACTTTGACTTCCATATACCGTTACTAATCTGACTAAAATCATCTAATAGTACATAAGAACATAAGAAAATGGGAGTCTGCAAAAAGCCGATCGGCCCACACAAGGCAGATCCCTGTCACACCCAACCCCAATTGCATAACAACATAAGGTCATAAGATCGCGGGAAACTGCATATGGCCATGCGGCCCACATGAAGCAGCTCCCATTCACACCCAGCCTATATCACCCATATGGGAATCCAACTTATGCTTAAAGCTTTCAACTGTTTCTGAGCTAATTACTGTTCTGGGCAGTGCATTCCACATGTTAACAACTCTATTTCCAAACCAGTGCTTTCCTATATCTTTCCTAAATCTAAACTTATCTAACTTGAAACCATTTGAGCGGGTTATGTCGCCGTTCTTTAGCTTTAATACCTCATCTATATCGCCCTTATTTAAACCTTTTATCCATTTAAATACCTCTATCATGTCTCCCCTACATCTTCGTCTCTCTAGTGAGTGCAGGCCTAAGACTTTCAACCTCTCCTCATACGATAAATTTCTAATATTATGTATCTTTTTGGTCATTCTTCTTTGGACTGCCTCTAAAGGGTCGATATCCATTCTATAATAAGGGCACCAAAATTGAACAGCATAGTCAAAATGGGGTCTTACTAGAGCTAAGTATAGTTTTAAGAAAACTTCAGCAGTCCTGTTGCTAACACTCCTAGATATGAATCCTAGAATTCTATTTGCTCTATTCCTAACACTTATACACTGTTTTCTGAGTTTCAGATCATTACTAACGAGTACCCCCAGATCCTTCTCACACTCTGAGTTATCCAATTCTACATTGTCTAGTTTGTATTTTGCATCTAAATTACGATTTCCAATCCTTAATACCTTACATTTGTCTACATTGAAACTCATCTGCCAATTTATGGACCACTCGTGCAAGTGATCGAGATCATTTTGAAGACATTCCCTGTCGCTAGCTGACTCTATTATCCTACCTATTTTAGTATCATCAGCAAATTTACTGATCCTACTCTTTATGCCTGAGTCAAGATCATTTATGTAGATAATGAACAGAAGGGGCCCCAAAACCGACCCTTGGGGGACCCCACTTTTAACTAATCCCCAGTCCGATTTTACACCATTTATACTAACTCTGTTTGGGGCCTTGGGGCTGTTCGGCCAGGCAGCTTGGGGAACAACAACAACTCTGTTTCCTACCAGTCAGCCATGACTTCATCCACTTCAGTGGCATCCCCCCAATACCATGTCCTTCTATCTTCCTTAACAGCCTTTCATGTGGAACTTTATCAAAGGCCTTACTGAAGTCTAAGTAAACTATATCATATGGTTGTCGTTATCTACCGCTTCATAAACCTCGGAGAAAAAACTGAGTAAATTTGTTAGGCAGGATCGTCCTGGAGTGAAACCATGTTGAGAGGGGTTTATTAACTTGAACATATCTAAGTGATTTCTAATTTTCCTGGCAATAATTTATTCTAGCAATTTCCCTATAATTGATGGGAGACTAATAGGACGGTAATTTGATGCTATGGACTTATCACCTTTTTTAAATATCGGAATTATATTTTCGAGCTTCCATGAATCAGGAACTAAGCCTAAAGCCAGTGAATTATTAAATAGGCGAGTTAATGGGTAACTTAATTCGTCCTTGCATTCTTTTAATACCCTAGCATACACCTCATCTGGACCTGGAGATTTCTGGAGTTTTAGTCTATCTATTTCCTTAATTACTTCGTCACTAGTGACCTGAACTGTGCTTAATATTTCGTCTATACTACCGTTAAAAACTTGGTTAACTACTGGAACTTTATCTAAATTTTCGTTTGTAAAAACAGAAAGGAAATGACTATTTAGAGTATTGCACATTTCTAACTCATCATCTGTAATCTCACCTATGACATTCTTAAGAGGCCCTACTGTATCCTTTACCTTAGATTTATACAATTGATAAAATGCTTTAGGGTTGTTTTTAGATTCATTTGCTACCTTGATTTCGTAGTTTCTGTTTTCCTTCCTAATTTCCTTCTTTACCTGCCTCGACAAGTTATGGTGATATCCTATAAGGTGGATTTCGCCTTTCTGTATTTTTCTGTATACACCTCTCTTTCTACCTATAAGATCTACTAATTTATTTGTCATCCATTTTGGTTGGTTTGTATGTGATCTAAATTTTCTTTTTGGTATATATTTATCGTGTTCGCTCTGTAAGGCAGAGATGAACTGATTATACACCTATTTAAATTTTCAGTTGGTTGTCTAACTATCTCAGCTGTGTGACCCACCTGGCCCTGACCTCTCGGTTCTGCTGGAACTAATCGGCTTACTTGATCTAAATCTCCTGCCTCCCCTTTAATTCTGAGTGATCGTTTTAATCCCCTAAAATTGGCTTTTCTAAAGTCAGGGATAAGAACCTTATTTTCCTTTGGTTTATGATTTAATTCTATAGATAAATATATTGATTTATGGTCACTGTTCCCTAGCTGGTCGCCCACTTCTAAATTTGTTATCCAATTTTCTCTGTTGCTAAGAACTAGGTCAAGAATATTATATCCTCTAGTTGGCGAATTTACAAATTGAAAGAGAAAGTTGTCTAGTATTACTTCAAGAATATCTTCGGATTCGTTATTGCTATTTTGATTAACCCAGTCTATATCTGGAAGATTAAAGTCGCCTAAAATGCAAACATTATTATTCTGAGAAGCCTTACTGATTTCTTCCCATAATAATTTGCCTAAATGTTGACAAAGACAGGGTGACCTATATATGGTTCCCAAAATAATTGTCTCACCTTCCCCGCTAATCTCTACCCACACACTTTCATTTTCGCCATTTGTTTTAATATCTGATCTAAGGCAACATTTTAAAGTATCCCTGACATAAATTGCAACTCCACCTCCCCTTCTGTCTGTTCTGTCATATTTAAATAAATTGTATCCTGGCATATGAAATTCTGCTAATAGATGTCTAGAGTCAGTATTTATCCAGGTTTCTGTAATCGCTACAATGTCTATATTTTCCTTGCTAACAATTGCCCTAAGCTGATCCATTTTGTTACATAAACTTCTTCAATTTGTATAATATTCCCTCAACTTATTACTATTTTTTTTAACTAATTGTCTATCGGTTTTAAGTAACTTATTATTTTCTTCGATTTCACTGCAGTCAATGCCATCATAATAGCATTGTCTAAAGACATTTCCATCTTCCGTTGCACCATCACTACTATCATTTGCAATATAGTCATCATTTTTAGCATGAGACTGAATATCCTTATCGCTTTCGCCTGACGCTAAAATTGTTCCATTTAACCTCTCATTTACACTCTCAATATTTCTGTTCAAAACCCCACAACCACCCTATCTAAAGAACTAGCTAATGTGGAAACCCCTAACCGTGAAAGATGAACCCCATACCTTGCGTACATCCCATCTCTCCCATAGAAACTATCCCAGTTATCAATGAATGGTATTGCTTTTCTTTGCAATATTTCTCCAACCGGCAATTGACACCAATCGCCCTGGATGTCCATTCCTTGGGAACTCCTCTTCTGGGTAGGATACAATGTACTACAGTGATCCCTCCCTTTATCCTAACCTTATCTAACACATCCCGATACTGCTGCAGCAGTTCCTCACTTCTACCCTTACCAACATCGTTACTCCCGGCACTGAGACAGATAATGGGGTTATCTCCACTATCTTCCAAGATGTGGTCCATCTTCTCTAAAACCCTCCCAACTCCATGGCCAGGCAGACACACAACCTTCCTAAGTTTAGTGCGGGTAGCCCTAACTAAATGTCTTACCATGGAGTCGCCCACAATCGACACAGACTTACCTTCTCGGGACACAGACTTACCTTTCCCTCGGGAGGATCCAGCAGCTGCAGTTGGAGAACCCCCGGGGGTGGTGGTGGTGGTGGTAGGTAGCGGTGGTGGTGGTGGTAGGTAGCACAGCGTCAGCGGTTGGAGCTGAGTTGGCGGCAGGCACTTCGACTATCCCTCCCTTAACCTGACTATCTTTTCCCTCGCATTCGTCTCGCAAAGGAGAGAATGTATTGGTCACACTCATACCTATTCTACTATCCTGCTTCTTGAGTGTGACTTTCGCTTCAGTATGTTCCGCTTCAGTATGTTTTTAAGGGAGCCCACCTCGATGTGTTTTTAAGGGAGCCCACCTCGATGTGTTTTTAAGGGAGCCCACCTCGATGTGTTTTTAAGGGAGCCCACCTCGATGTGTTTTTAAGGGAGCCCACCTCGATGTGTTTTTAAGGGAGCCCACCTCGATTTGTTTTCCTTTCTCTTCCTCTCTTTGGCTTGAATCCATTCGGCCCAATTCAGCCTACTGTTTTAAAATGCTTACCCCCATCAAGGTGTCAATATTCTCCTGGCGAGCGGTAGCGAGTCAGCATATATATATTTGTGTTTTACAGCAAGCAAAATTTGTACATTTTTCGACAGAAAAATGTCCGGCAAAGCCGGATATCTCCATACAATGCTGGCTCGCTATCGCTCGCCAGGAAAAAAATCGACACCTGGATGGGGATAAACGTCTTAAAACAGTTGGCTGAATGGGGCCAAATGGATACAAGTCAGAGAAGGAGAGAAAAGGAGAGAAAGATACAAAAGAAGCAGGTGACCCTCTCAATAGTATTGGTCGGGGGACATAGCTGTAATCATATATGAATATCTATATAATTTTATATACATCGTTTGAAGGCTGTCAAATATAATTGTACCACCACCACTCGTTCAAATTAGTTATCATTTATATTAATCCTCTAACGTGGATTCATTAACCCTCTCCGACATATGACGCGATTTTGAGCCTGTTGGGGATACTTTAAAGCCTTTGTTACCATCAGAGGTATTTAGAAACCTTTAGTTTAGTTACTTCAACCTCTGCAGTTGTCTTTGAGTTAGCTGTGGGCAGAAAACTACTTTTGGAGAGGTAATTATAAGAGTACAAAGTACAAAGGAGTACAAAGGAAATCAAGCAACAACAGATCTAGTGACCCTTCTAGGTTGCTTGGCCTCCAAAACACTGAGGATCAAGTGTCCAAACAGTGGTTTAGAGTGGGTAAGGAAACATTGGAAAGGGAACTACTGCCCTGCCACTAACGTGGCAGGACTAGGAAGTTAGTAGGGGACATATGGGTTAGTAACTGAGGGGAGGATAAAGTTATTCATTTACAAACGCAGTCAGTCGCGGGTTTGATGCGAGATATTTGTCTAGGCGGGATTTAAATGAATCAGCGGAGCCGAAGTCTATAACGTCTCGGGGGAGCACATTCCACAAGTTGACACCTCGATTGGAAAAGAAACTCTTAGATTTCGTGCGAGTTAAAAGATTTACCAATAATTTTGCAACCGTTTCCCCGCGTGTAATTAGATTGGTCGATAGTGAAGTACTTACTACAGTTCATATTGTCGATGCCTTTGATGATTTTGAACACTTGAATTAAGTCGCCTCTTAATCTGCGCTGGGTTAAAGGAAATAGATTTAATTCTCTAAGACGCTCTTAGAATGGTTTGTTCTTTAGGCTAGGTATCATTTTGGTAACTCTACGTTGAACTCGTTCTAGCTTTTTTATATCTTTTTGGTAATAAGGGCACCAGGATTGAAAGCAGTATTCCAGAAGAGGGCGGACTAAGGAATTGTAAAGGGTTAGGATAACTTCTTTGGATTTATGCTCAAATGACCTGCATATAAAGCAAATTATTTTGTTTGCCTTCTTAACAACTTCTGAACATTGTTGACTCGGTTTTAGGTTAATCGATATTGTTACTCCCAGATCAGTTTCTCTGTTTACATTCTTAAGCTGAGTGCCATTCATCGAATAGTTTGCTTTCTCATTTAGGTATCCGACATGTAGTACTTTACATTTATCCGCATTTGAAACTCATTTGCCAAATTTGGGCCCAACATGACAATTTATATAGATTGTGTTGCATATCGTCTACTTGTTCTTTTGAGAGTACGCTATTTGCAATTTTTGTATCGTCAGCAAATTTTGAGATTGTGCAGGTGAGACCCTCATCGATGTCGTTGATGTAAATTAGAAAGAGAATTGGTCCTAGTACCGATCCCTGGGGTACCCCGCTACTTACATTGGTCCATTTAGATGCCTTACCGTTTATGACTACCCTTTGCTTTCTGTTGCTGAGCCAATTTTCTATCCATTTCAACACACCGTCTTGTATTCCATGCGCTGTTAGTTTTAGCAGTATACGTTTGTGGGGGACGTTGTCAAAGGCCTTTTGGAAATCAAGGTATATAATATCTAACAGCTTTACTCTCATCGTAGAGGTTGAGGATATCGTGGAAGAAGTCTAAGAGGTTGGTTCAACAGGATCGTTTTTTACGAAAGCCGTGTTGAGTATCTTTAAGTATGTTATATTACTCCAAGTGATTTACGAGACTGTCTAGTATGACCGTTTCTAGCATTTTACATACAACTGAGGTTAAGCTAATTGGACGATAGTTACTGGGTAGGGATTTGCTGCCTTTTTTGAATATCGGTGTTACGTTGGCTAGCTTCCACTGATCAGGCATAGTTCCAGACTGCAAGGATTTATTGAATAGTAATGTCAGTGGTTTGGAGAGCTCATTCTTAGCTTCCTTTAGAACTCTAGGCGAGATTGTGAGAGAGCGAGAGAGTGAGAGAACTCTATTTCTTATTGCTAATCTGCCAACCTCTGCGTCATAAATGCGTGAAAGGGTTAATAGAGAATAGTATATGGTTTACATCCTGGAATACATCCGGTAATATAACATATAATAGAAAAATGACGTAATTTGATAGTTTACACTAA
>CM064536.1:7029047-7064047 GCA_032716605.1 Paralithodes platypus | reverse complement strand
CATTTCCTTTCTTCTCTCTCTCTCTCTCTCTCTCTCTCTCTCTCTCTCTCTCTCTCTCTCTCTCTCTCTCTCTCTCTCTCTCTCGTTTACTTTCCGCCCTCCTTCTCTCTTTCCTTACTTTATTTCCTTCCCTCCTTTATTTTTCTTTCTCTGTGTCTTATTTCCTTTCTTTCTTCCCTCCTTCTTTCTTGCCTCTCTTCCCTCTTACATTACTTTTCTCTCCTTCCATAGTTTATTCATTTATTCCTTCCTTCTTTCATTCCTTCGACTTTTCAACCTTCCTTCCTTCACTTCCCTTCCACCTCCCCTTCCTTCGTTCTCTTATGTTTTCTCTCTCTCTCTGCTCCGTCAAATCCCTTCCTCCTTCCTTCTTCCTTCACTGTCCGTTTCCACCTCCCCTTCCCTTGCGTTCTCTATGTGTCTCTCTGCTCTCTCTCCTCCCTCCTATTCCGGTGCCTTCACCTTCCGCTTGTCCAACTCGCCCTTCCTATCGTTCTCTTTAGTTTTTTTTTTTTTTTTTTTTTTTATTAATTTTGTTTTTAAGAGAACAATGAACGGAGGAAAGGAAAACACAGATAAAACAAAAAGGTCCATGTGCCTAAAGCAATAGCCTCCATTCATCAAAAATGTTTAGTAACCACTGGATTTAAACATATTTGTTGATTAGTAAGTTTGACTGGAATCAATTCGAGTGATAGTGAATTGCCAAAAAGAGTCGTAAGCTCTGGGGATAAATGAATTCATGATCCAGCAGAAGTTCTTGTGCAAATTGTGGAGGACGAAGTGTACTAATTCCATGGGCGCCTCTCAGCTTGCTCCTAGCTTCTACCGGGTAAGATTTGGAGAGGCTGCACAGATTGAAGCAAGTTTTCTCGGACGTCAGATTGGCCATGTGAATATATATCTGTATAATAATGCAAGGGATGCAACGTTTCCTTCCCTTCGTATGCGCCTATGATGTAGGAGACTGGTCGCTGTGATGATTGGCAGGAGTTATTGATTAATCTGAATAGCTTTATTTATGAATTTTGTCCAACGGCTCACTCAATGCAACCAGTGTCCACTTCTCCACTTTCCACGCCCACAGAGGTGAACAGTAATCCATCTGAGAGCGCACATGACTTTTATATATTACGGCCAACTGCTCGTCAGGAGCCTCTTATGTTTTCTCTCTCTCCCACAACTCTTCTCTTCTCATTCGGCATCCTCAAGTCCTTCGTGCTTCGTTTGCAATTTCTTTCTTCTTCTATTCCGTTTTATTTGTCCTTGTATCATATTATTCCACTTGCTTTAATTATTCTTCAACAATAATCCGCTGTGTTACTAATAGATCCGAACTCTATGCCAACCACAGCTACATCACAGATAAGATTGTTTCTTCCTTCTCTTCTCTTTTCATCACTCCTCCTCGCTCCTGTCTTTTTCCTCCTCGCTCCTGCCCTCCTCCTTTTCCTCAGACACTAAACCCTCGATACATTGTTAAAACTGGAATACTGTCCTCAACATTTCAAGAAACCAATCTGGGATAAACCACTTTGCAAAAAATAACCCCCAATTATCACAGTTTCTTTCAGAAGTAACGCCGCAAAAACGAAAGTGGGGACAACAAAGCCTACGCCGCAATGTATATTGATACTTCATAACACCCTGTTCCGCTTTCAGATTGGTAATAATAGAGTTACCTGTAGCGTTTTTTAGATTACAAATAAACTTAATTTTCCTCCCATGTCTTATCCGAAAACTTTTTCACGGGTCAGTTGTTTTTTTTTCATACTACATGGTATTTTTTTGCGCCAACTGGTTCCCCTCCCCCTCCCTCCCAATCGCCCCCCCAGGTATTTAGCTGGAGGGTGTGGTTTGGGTGGGGGGGGGGGGGGGGGCAGGAGGCCTCACTCGTTCTTTTGCTTAATCCATTTTTATGCTCTACCCCATCCGTAGTCAATAGATTAGTAGTTTTTAGATATCTCAAACTGCCGCGTGCGTGACAGGACCAATAGGATGCGTTGCAATTTGTGTATTTTCTCCCTTTTGTATTCATAAATGTATTGTATTCCCCTTCCATGCTTTTTAATGCTCTATTCACCCCTAATACCTCCTCCTCCTTCCCCTCCTGCGCATCTGCGCACTGCCTCCTAAATCCCTCGCCTTCCTCCTCTTCACCGTGGGTGTCGTCATAATCTAGTTTAATCCATCCTTGGGTGTTACCCTTGATGCCCCTTTTCTTAGTGTCTCACCTATTCTGCATTAATCGTGGAGATTTGCATTTAATAAGTCCAACACACCCCATTTATTCAATCATCACCAGGCAGCCCTGCAAATTATCTTCTTCTTTTTCATTCTTTCTTTCCTTTCTCCCCTTCTTCTTCTATGTATACACTTCTCGTTTTGTATCCCCCCACCTAACGGGCCCACCTTTTCCTTGCTAATGTATTTGGTTCTGGCCACGTCCTAGTGTTCTGTTGTTTGTTCTGTTGGTTGTTTTTGCCCAAGCTGCCTGGCCAAAACATGTCGCCCCAAGGCCCCGAGCTAGCGGCTGCAAGGCCATAGGCGAGCGCGCCCCCTACAATAACTCCTGACCAGTCTGCCTACGCATCAATAAAGGCTGGGTGTACGCTCGTAAGGGTCCACTCCAGGGCGGGGAGCTGAGGGAGGGTTTGCGGATAACGCGCTGCGGGAAATCCGATCAGACCCTACCCCGTGCCTTGTGCCCTTCAGCAATTAGGAAGAATGAAGTTTGAAGGGGCCACAAAAGGGGAAAAAAATTGTGAACGCTTTGAGGCTTCCATTCCTTGGGTAGATTGGGGAAGGTTCATCCACGGCAAAGAGACCCGGCCGTCCCCACTCGAGATCTAGAAAAAAATAATATAAGTCAAAGGAACAGTCCAGAGGTAAAGGCATATGGGTATTGCAAGAGATCGCTCAGTCCTCACCATTCGGAAATTTAGACCCAGCCCATCCAAACCAACCACATGACCTAGCAAACCCAATCCTCTCAGCAATCAGCTTAGGAAAGGCCCTAGCAAAGCCGGCCTCTTTTGGCGGGGAGGATAGCCCTCACCCTATTTTGCCCAACCGCCCTTCCGGGTTGGG
This sequence comes from Paralithodes platypus, assembly GCA_032716605.1. Taxonomy (NCBI): domain Eukaryota; kingdom Metazoa; phylum Arthropoda; class Malacostraca; order Decapoda; family Lithodidae; genus Paralithodes; species Paralithodes platypus. The sequence continues at coordinate 7,060,957 of CM064536.1, read as the reverse complement.
CGCAGCCGCCCACATGTTTGTTTGTTTTTGTTTGTGTTTGTTGGCTGCCCTCTGATGGTTGTTTTATGTTGTTGAGTTTATGGGTGTTTATTGAATATGTTTGATTGGAGTAACTGAATATGTGCTCCTGTGGGGTCTGAAAAACATTGATGTTATTGTTTTTTTTGGCTTGGTAGATGATATGAAATGATGATATTTATTTCCCTCTGCCTATGTCTCACTACCTTTCTTATTCTTCTTTTTCACCCCCATCTCTTTCCTTTGGGTGGGCCTCTTGAGTTTTTTATATTTATCCGCCTCTATGCTTCTTCCACTTTCCTCCAAATGACCTGTTGTTGCTTGATTTCCTTTGTACTACTCCATCCTCGTTCTTCCCCTTCTCCATGTCCTTCCTTTGATGAAATCGTAGTCATGTACAATACTTAACCTTTAAGGGGAGATGGTTCGGGGTATTTTTCTGGTCCCCTTTCTCCCTCGTGTTAAGTCCCATTTATTTGAGATTATAAGACGTTCGGCCCATTAGTTAGCAGGACACGTATAATACAAAGCACTAATAACAATTGCTCATCTCTGGTCATTAACTCCAATTAATTACAGCCCTAATCACCTTGGCCAATTAGCCCTCGTTGACCTGAGCTATTAACAGGCCACTCAGCACTAACGACAATGACCTATAGTTTGTCACAGCGTGGATTGGCTCCCGGGATGAATTTATAAACTGCCCAAGATGAGTTAATTACCTCATATTAACCCTGACCTGAATTACGCTAAAGTGATAAAAGGACCTCATTTTGTTCTTCTATATTGGGTACATGGTTTCAGTTCGTTCCATTAAAAAAAAAAAAAAAAAAAAAAAAAACAAAAAAAAAAAAAAAAAAAAAAAAAAAAAAAAAAAAAAAAAAAAAAAAAAAAACAAAAAAAAAAAAAAAAAAAAAAAAAAAAAAAAAAAAAAAAAAAAATCTAATATGTACAGTCATGACCCATAATATCTGCACACACACAAGTACTGTTATGTTACTATACCTGTACTAGAGTCACAAGCTGTACACTAATATATATATATATATATATATATAACAGAAGTATTGTTATGTTACTATACTTGTCCTAGAGCCACAGTAACTAGTAACACCCCACCGTAACAACCAAACGTTGATATAGGTAACATAACTAAATATATGTTACGTAACCTGTACTAGAGTCAAACAATGTACACTGATATAGGTAACAGAACTAAATATATGTGTTAATACTGTTATGTTACTATACCTGAGCTAGAACCACCATAACCAGTAACACCCCACCGTAACAACCAAACACTGATATAGGTAACAGTAGTATTATCATGTGACGTTACCTGCACTAGAGTCAAACACTATACACTTACCTCAGGGGGGTCACCTGCATTTTGTTATTTCTGTCCTTTTCTCTCTTTCTCTGGCTTGTATCCATTCGGCCCCATTCAGCCAACTATTTTAAGACGTTTATCCCCATCTACTGTAGTTTTTTATTTTTCCTGGCGAGCGATAGCGAGCCAGCATTATATGAAGAAATCCGGCTTCGCCGGAGAAATTTTTCTATCGAAAAATTTACAAATTTAGCCTGCTGTCAAACAAAAATAAAAAATACGCTGGCTCGCTACCGCTCACCAGTACAAAATTGACACCTGGATGGGGATAAACGTCTTAAAACAGTAGGCTGAATGGGGCCAAATGGATACAAGCCAGAGAAAGATAGAAAAGGACAGAACCAAAACAGGTGTCACCCCCTCTTAAGAGGAAATGAAGTAACTATATAATTTTCCTTCCGCCGAAAGATTATGTTCGATTATTCACTTCCGGAGTTCTTGAGAAACCTTTATTATTTGTTCATTGTTGTAGTAGAATAGAGAGAGAGAGAGAGAGAGAGAGAGAGAGAGAGAGAGAGAGAGAAAGCGGAGAGAGGTAGGGAAGATATAAAGTTGAAGGTCATCCTCTATAGTGGTCAAGGTGTGGGAGTCATAGCAGGCTCTCTCTCTCTCTCTCTCTCTCTCTCTCTCTCTCTCTCTCTCTCTCTCTCTCTCTCTCGCTCTCTCTCTCTCTCTCACACACACATTCACACACATAACATATCCTTTATATGTAGTAAAACTCGCAGGACAAATTAAACATTGAAAACACCTAACTTTAGTATATTCTCTTAAGAGGTCAGTACTCGCCTTTTATGGTTCCCCGTCTCCCTTCATGTTTCGCCATACTGTATTAGTTTTTTTTTTTTTAGGTTGTAAGACGTTCGTTTCCGAAGTTTGGCGATTTTGAGACCTGGTCGACAGACATTTGCTTATCAATATTTAGACCCTTTCGTGCCCTTTAGGTGTCAATTATTTCCTGGGGAGAGATAGCGAGCCTCTAATTTTAGAAGGAACCGGCCTTCAATCTGACATGTTTTCTACCGAAAAATGTAAACAATAATCTTGAAAGGAGGTCTTAGGGGGTGTTTTTATAAGCTTGATGGGAGGCCTAGCGAGGAGACTAAAAAATAAATCAAGGAATAAATATATAGACCCAAAAAACCCAGCACAACCCCCTTAACCCTCACAGTACCAGGGACGGACTTTTTATTATGGCAACTATAGAGGGATTTCTTGTAGTAGTATTAGTAGTATAATAAGGCTTCACACTATCTCAACCAACCACTTTATTGTAGTAGTAATAAGGCTTTCACACTATCTCAACCAACACTTTATTGTAGTAGTTAATAAGGCTTCACACTATCTCAACCAACAACTTTATTGTAGTAGTACTAAGGCTTCACACTATCTCAACCAACACTTTATTGTAGTAGTAATAAGGGCTTCACACTATCTCAACCAACCACTTTATTGTAGTAGTAATAAGGCTTCACAACTATCTCAACCTAACACTTTATTGTAGTAGTAAATACGGCTTCACACTGTCTCAACCAACACTTTATTGTAGTAGTAATAAGGCTGGAGACTATCTCCACCAACACTTTATTGCTAGTAGTAATAAGGCTTCACACTATCTCAACCCAACACTTTATTGTAGTTATAGTAGTAATAGGCTTCACACTATCTTCAACCAAACACTTTATTGTAGTAGTTAATATAGGCTTCACAACTATCTCAAACCAAACACTTTTATTGTAGTAGTAATAAGGCTTCACACTATCTCAACCAACACTTTATTGTAGTATGTTTAGGTTTTTTTATTTGTTTGGAGTTTTTTTTTTTTTTTTTTGGTTTTTTTTTGTTTTCTGTTTTTGTTTTTTTTTTATTTTTTTTTTTTTTTGATTTTTTGGGTAAGTTAGTTTTTTATTTTATATTTTTTTTAGTGAGTAGTTTTTACTAAGGGCTTCACACTAATCTCAAACCAAACACGTTATTGTAGTAGTAATATAGGCTTCACACTATCTCAACCAACACTTTATTGTAGTAGTAATGAAGGCTTCACACTATCTTCAACCAACACTTTATTGTGAGGTAGTAATAAAGGCTTCACACTATCTCAACCAACACTTTATTGTGCAGTAGTAATAAGGCTTCACCACTATCTCCAACAGACACTGGTTACCTTACCACAGACCTCCCTAAGCTCCATAATATAACCAACCACTTTTACCTACCACAGATCCTTCCTAAGCTCCATAATATAACAAAACTTTACCTACACGATCATTCCAAGCGCCATAATAGCAACTCAACACTTTATTGTAGTAGTAATCGCTTCCTAAGGCTACACACTAATATCAACCAACACTTTTACCTACCACAGATCCTTCTAAGCTCCATAATATCAACCAACACTTTTACCTACCACATGATCCTTCCTAAGCTCCATAATATCAACCAAACACTTTTACCTACCACAGATCCTTCCTAAGCTCACATAATATCAACCAACACTTTACCGTACCACAGATCCTTCCTAAGTCCAAATATCTAACCAACACTTTTACCACCCACTCAGATCTTCCGCTCCATAACATAGCAACCAAACACTTTTACCTACCACAGATACGTCCTAAGATCCATAATATCAACCAACACTTTTTTTACTACACTAGATCCTTCCTAAGCCTCAACAAGACTAATGAATCCAACCACTACTTTTAACCCACTCCCCACAGATCCTTCCTAAGCTCCATAATATCAACAAAACACTTTTGCTACCCACAGATCCTTCCTCAAGCCCATAATTATCAACAACACTTTTACCTACCACCAGATCCTTCCTAAGCTCCATAATATCAACCAACACTTTTACCTACCACAGGATCCTTCCTAAGCTCCATAATATCAACCAACACTTTTACCTACCACATGATCCTTCCTAAGATCCATTAATATCAAACCAACACTTTTACCTACCACAGATCCTTCCTAAGCTCCATTAATATCAACCAAACACTTTTACCTACCACAGATCTTCCTAAGCTCCAGTAGATCAACCCAAAACCTTTACCTACACAGACCTTCTACGCTCCATAATATCAACCAACACTTGTCTACCACGATCCTTTCCTAAGACTCCATATATGCAACCAACACTTTTACTCTACCACAGGATCAGTCCTAAGCTGCCATAATATAACAACCCTTTAACTACCACAGATCCTTCTCTAAGCTCCATAATATCAACCAACACTTTTACCTACCAACAGATCCTCCTGAAGCTCCATAATATCAACCAACCACTTTTACCTACCACAGATCCTTCCTAAGCTCCATAATATCAACCCAACAGCTTTTACCTACCACAGAATCCTTCCTAAGACTCCATAATATCAAACCAACCACTTGTTACCTACCACAGATCTTCCTAAGCTCCATAATCAACCAAGAACATCGTTGGTACCTACCACAGATCCTTCCTAATGCTCCATAATAATCAACCAACACTTTTACCTAACCACCCAGAGCCTCCTAAGCTCCTAATATCAACAACACTTTTACCTACCACAGATCCTCCTAAGCTCAATTAATATCAACCAACACTTTACCTACACAGAGCCTCCTAAGCCTCATAATATCAACCAACACTTTACTACCACAGATCCTCATATGCTCAATAATATCAACCAACACTGTTACCTACCACCGAATCTTCCTAGCTCCATAAGATCAACCACCACTTTTACCTACCACAGATTCCTTCCTAACGCTCCATAATATCAAACCAAACACTTGTACCTACACAGATCCTTCCTAAGCGCTCCATAAATATACAACCAAACACTTTTACCTACCACAGATCCTTCCTAAGCTCCATAATGATCGAATAAATATAGCTAGGAAATAAAATAGAACACGTCGCTGGTACTGGAAAGGGTCAAGGAACATCTTTCAGGGTAATATACATCATATAGTTGTTATGATAAGAATGATTCATTTGTAAATAATAACAAAATAAGAATCAATAACAAAAAGCCTCCTCCCTCACCCCCCCCCCCCGCCCTATCCCTCAGCATCCGTGGAAAGTGCCTTAAGGGGAGATCTCCACTTGAAGGATTTTTTTTTGACCCCTTTCTCCCTCATGTTTAGCCCCATTGGTTTTTGATATTGATAAAACGTTGTGCCCCATTAGTTTAGCGATTTTAAGAACTTTCACGCACATATTTTTTAAGACCTTTCGTGCCAATTCAGGTGTCGATTTTATCCTGGCGAGCGATTCTAGCGAGCCTGTAATTTAAGGAGGACACCGGCCTTCGGCCGGCGGGACATTTTTCTACCGAAAATTTTACAAATTAATCTTGAAAGGGACTCGAGGGGGTGTAATTTTAAGCTTGATGGAGGTATTCTAGGGAACAACCTAAATAACCTCCCCTTAAGGGGTTGATGGAGGTCTAGGGCAACAATCTAAATATCCTACACTTAAGGGGAAGATGGGTTGTTTGTCTGGTCCCCTTTCTCCCTCGTGTTAAGCCCCATTTAGTTTTGAAATTATAGGGACGCTCGGCACATTAGTTTGGCGATGTTAAACACCTTTCGCCCCATTTCGATGTCAATTTTAAGACCTTTGCGTGCCATTTAGGTTTTCGCTTATTTCCTGGCGAGCGATAGACGAGCCTGCAATTTTAAGAGGAAATACGGCCTTCGGTCGGCGAAGGAAATTTTTCTACCGAAAAATGTACAAATTTATCTTGCAAGAGGAGGGGTCTAGTTTTTTTTTGTTCTAAGCTTGATGGGAGGTCTAGCAAAAAAAAAAACTAAAGAAATAACCGAGATAAACGAATTAATAGACCCAAAGATAGAAACACAAAACACACGGTCCGTTCCGCCCCCTTAAAATGTAGCAACAGGATGTTACACAACCATCCATTCTCATCTTAAGGGGAGGCCAGACCGTTTTGTTCTGGACCCCCTTCTCTCCTAATGTTTAGCCGCACTAGTTTAGAAATTTTAAGACGTTGCGTTCCCCTAGCTTGAGGACTTTATGACCCCATTTCTTTGTCAATAGTTAGAGCCCCGTCGTGCACATTTAGGGTGTCGATTTTGTTCCTGGACGAGCGATTGCGACCCTGTAATTTTAGGGGGAATGCGGCCTTTGGCCGGGACATTTTTTCTAACGAAGGGCCGATTCCTCTTACACAAAATCGGACAACTAAATGGTACCGAAATGTTTGATATTGATAAGGAAAATTGGACGAAAGGTCTTACAACTGCACAGCTAACGGGGCCAAAACCCTTTTAAAATCTCAAAACAAAAGGACCAAATCACGAGGGAGAAGAGGGGGCCCAGAAAAAAGGAAAAAAAAATTAAAATAAACAAAGGCCGTGGCCGGTATACAGAAAGGGTTGAAGCATCCTGTTGTGGAGAGCTTGGAGAATTTCACTATTATCATACCAACAAAAAAAAAAAAAAATGCAACACGATAACATGGTGTTCTTAGTAGACAAGATATATATGCGTGTGGGTGTATGTCTGTGTGGGTGTCTGTGTGTGTGTATATTGTTCCTAGGAATACATACCAACAACGATACAACATGGTGCGTCTTTATGTTATTACAAGATATATATGGTGTGTGTTGTGTGTGTGTGGTTTTTTTTGTCTGTGTGTGTGTATATGTGTGTGGTCTGTGTGTGTGTATATGTGTGTTTGTCTGTGTTGTGTGTTGTGTGTGTGTTTTGTCTGTGTGTGTGGTGTATAGTGTGTTGTGTCTGTGTGTGTGTTTCTGTGTGTGTGGTCTGTGTGGTGTGTCGGTAGAAGCTCTCGGGTATCTGTGGTGTGTGTCGGATGTCTGTGTTTGTGGGTCTTGCTGTGTGGGGTCTGTGTGTGTGTGTGGGTGTGGTGTGTTGTGGTGTGGTTGTGTGTGGTGTGTGTGTGTGTAGGTGTGTGTGTGTGTGTGTGTGTGTTTATATATGTGTTCACTATTAATCATACCAAACAACGATAACATGGTGTTCTTTGATTAGTAATACAAGATATATATGGTGCTGGTGGTGTGTGTGTGTGTGGGTCTGGTGTTTGTAGATGTGTGTGTTGTCTGTGTTGTGTATAGTGGTGTGTGTGTGTGTGTGCTGTGTGTGGTGTATATGTGTGTGTGTCTGTGTGTGTGTATATTGTGTGTGTATATGTGTCACTATTAATATACCAAACAACGATAACATATGGTGTTCTTTAGTAAAAAGATATAATGGGTGTGTGTGTCGTCTGTGTGTCTGTGTGTGGGTGGTGTGTCTGTGTGTGTGTCTATGTGGGTGTGTCTGTGTGGGTGTGTGTCGTGGGTGTGTATTATATGTGTTCACTATTAATCATACCAACAACGATACATTGGTTCTGATGTTTATACAAGATACTATACTGGTGTGTTTGGGTGTGTGTGTGTGGTGTCTTGTGGGTGTGTATATGTGTGTGTTTGTCGGTGTGTTGGCGTTATATGTGTGTGTGGTGTGTGGTGTGTCGGTGTGTGTGTATATGGTGGGTGCGGTGCCGTGTGTATATGTGTGTGGGTGGGTGTGTGTGTGTTGTGTGTGTCTGTGGGTGTGTGTGTGCTGTGTGGGTGTGTGTGTGTGTCGTGTGTGTGTGTGGGTGGGTGTTGGTTGTGTGGGTGTGGCTGTGTGTGTGTATATGTGTCCTATGTAATCACCAACAACGATAACATGGGTGTTCAGTAATACAAGATATATATGGTTGTGTGTGTGGTGGGGCTGTCGGTGTGTGTGGGTCGTGTTCTGTGTGTGTGTATATGGGGGTGGTCGTGTGTTGTGTGTCTGTGTGTGTGTATATGTGTTTCACTATAATCATACCAACAACGATAACATGGTGTTCTTTATGTTATACACGAGATATTATGGTGTGGTGTGTGTGTGTGTGTGGTGGTGTCTGGTGTGTGTATAATGATGGTGTGTGTGTTGGTCGTGGTGTGTGGGTATATGTGGTGGCGTGTGTGGGTGTCTGTGGGTGTCTTGTGTGTGGTCTGTGTGGTGGTATGTGTGTGTGTGTGTGTATGTGTGTGTGTGTGTATATGTGTGTGTGTCTGTGTGTGTGTGGGTATATATGGTTGTGTGGTGTGTATATCTGTGTGTTGTGTGGGTGGGTGGGTGTGTGTGTGTGTGTGTCTGTGTGTGTGTGTGTGTGGGTGGTGTGTGTCGCTGTGTTGTATATGGTGTGTGTGTCTGTGGTGTGTGTGTTGGGTCGTGTGTGTGTGTGTGTGTGTCGGTGTGTGCTTGTGTGCTGGGTCGTGTGTGTGTGTGTGATGGGTGGTGTGTGTGTGTGTGTTTGTGTTGGTGTATGTGTGTGTGGGGATGTGTGTGTGTTGTGTGTGTGTGTGTTGTGTGTGTGGGTGGGAGTGTGTGTGTGTGTGTTGTGGGTGGGAGTGTGTGTGTGTGTGTTGTGGGTGGGAGTGTGTGTGTGTGTGTGGTGTCCTGTGTGACGCGTTTTTTTTGGAGAGAGAGAGGCGTACCATATTAAAAATTGTATCCATCGACTAACTTTATCTTTAACTTCTCTTCTCAGACCACTTTCGTAATCTCTCTCTCTGGCTCTGCTCCGGTCTCTGTCTCTGTCTCTGTCTCTTCTCTCTGTCTCTGTATCTCTCTCTCGGTTCTCTCTCGTTCTCTTCTCTCTCTTCTCTCTCTCTCTCTCTCTCTTCTCTCTCTCTCTCTCTATCTCTCTCAAGGACAGTGTTAAGGACCATTGTAAGACTCGAGGTCAGTACAGCGTTAGAGCGACCGAAGATGATACCCTCATTAAGAAATGAAACCATATGAAGAAAGACTTCAAGCACGATTGTTGAAACCTGTTCTCATTGAAAAAAGAGGAGGTTGAGGCGGTCAGCCTTATTGAGTGCGTTAAGATACTAAAAGGTTTTCGACAAAGTCGATTAGTAAATGCACCTATTCACATTAAACACATACTAATCAACTCGCGTAAATGGAATGAAATTAAAAACCAAAAAGGCAAACCTAGATGTGTCAAGAGTTTCTTCACCTACAGTGTGGTGACAGAGTGGAATAAACTACCAGCGAGAGTGGTGGAGAGGACACAATAAACGCCTCAAGGGGAAGGCTTGACCCCTATGCTGCAGAGGGATGGGCTGGTGATATGATCGTGAGGTGATGTATGAATGGAAAAAATAAAAAAAAAAATGGAAAAAAAAAAAAAAATAAAAAATAAAAAATGTATGTATATGGTATGTGTGTGCACTGTCACAGTATGTATATATATACTGTATATATATGGTGGTTTGTAGTATGTATGTGTATAGTATGTGTATATATATCATATATATTAGATATATGTATGTGTATGTGTGTATGTGCTGTATGTGTATATATGCATATATGCATATGTATAGTTTGTAAGGGCCAGGACTGACTAGTAAAGGACCTTGAGGTCTGTGTGGTCTGTGTATCTATGTAGCTCTATGGTAGCTCTCATGTAGCTCTCTCTCTCTCTCTCTTCTCTCTCTCTCTAAAAGGGTCGGGCCATGCATCAGAAAAAATGGACGAATTTATTAAACGATAACCTTATTATCATCAATTAGTCCAGAAAACCCAACGAGGGGAGATAATATTTTAGACCTAGTAATAACGGACCCACGAAAATTTAATTTCTGACTTAGAAAGTTGGGGAATTAATAATCTAATTGTGATCATTAATATCGTCAGGCTCCAACATTAATATGTACGCACAACAAACAGCACTAGTGAAACTTTTATTCCCAACTATAATATGGCAGGACTTCAATAGCCTAAGAAATGACCTAAAAGATATTAATCTGCATCTCGAAGGTCCTCACCCAACATTTGACGATACGTGGGAAAGATTTAAAGAAATATTCATGAGTGCTCAATAAGAAACTATTATCCCAATGCGTAAAAGACCACAGTTAAGAAAAAAAATAAAACAAAACCCCTTTGGTACGATATAAATATCAGTAGAGCCAATTAGGGAAAGAAATCGTTTTATACAAAACTTAAAGAGAGAAACAAAGAATAATACCATAATGTAAGCAATACCTGGCCGCCAGAAGAAAAGTAAAACACTAATAAAAACAGATAAGAGGATTATGAAATAAGCATAGCTAAAGATAGTAAAACTAATCCTAAGCAATTTTACAGATACATTAACAGTAGCAAACCAATATCAAAAGCGGGATAGGACCCATACTTAACACTCAAGGTGTTCTAGAATACAGTATAGCAAAAGACCCATAGGCCTCTACCAACTTAACCAATTATTTCAGCTCCGTTTTTTTACCACTGCTGCCAACACGAACAACTCCACAAGCTACTAATCAAAACACTAGCCAAACATTGTGCTCCCTGACTTCAAAAACTAGCCAATCAAGCTGTCACTTAGACAGGATTGAATTACTGAAAATAAATAAAATCTGCCCGGCCCAGAACTATTCATCCCTAAAATCCTAAAAATGGTCAAAGATGAAGTTGCCGAACCCTAACCAAAATGTTAACAATGTCACTCCAACATGGACAATTACCCACTGACTGGAAGACAGCGAATATTACACCAACTATTTAAAAAGGGAGATAAAAAAACAAACCAGGGAATTACAGACCCATTAGCTTAACTTCCGTTGTTGTTAAAACTATTAGAATCAATTATAAAAGAGACGAACTTGTACTTTTCATAGAGCTAATTAATCTTATTAATAAAAATAGGTCAACACGGACTTCAGAGCAAAAAAACTTCATGCCTAACGAAACCTTATCGGAATTTTATGACAACCTATTTAATGATTAATGATTGTAACCAAAAAAGTCTTGATATAGTGTACTTGGACTTCCAGAAGGCCTTTCGACAAGGTCCCTCATAATAAATTACTTCAGAAGGTCGAGAACTAGGAATGACAAGGCAAACACACTTAATTGGATAAGGAAATTACTGGTTTTAAGCGAAAGAAAACCAAGTAGTAATTAGTAATGGAGTGGAATCAGAATGGACTCCGGTGACTAGTGGAAGTCCCACAGGGTTCAGTTCTGGGCCCATTATTATTCAAAATATATATTAATGATTTAGACAACGGCATTAATAACATAATTTCCAAATTCGCCGATGACACTAAAAATAGGAGGAAATGCAATAATATCAGGAAAAGCGATTAGAAGTAGCCTGCAATCAGACTTTAAACCAAGATATCATGAGTGGTCAGGAAAATTGGCAGAATGCCCTTTAACGTAAACAACATGCCTGATACTACCAAATAGGCTCCCGAGAACAACAAATACGAATACCATATGAATGGAGAAAAAGATAAAGAGCGTTATCCACAGATAACGACCTAGGAGTGCCTTATCAATGAAAATCTACAAATCTACAAGCCAAGCACCGCAGCAGATCTAACAAAGCAAATAGAGCGCTAGGTTTCATTAAAAGGAAATTTTCATTGTCATAGTAATAGGACATAGTTGTACCAACTATATAAAAGTATTGTGAGGCCACATCTGGAGTATGCTGTGCAGTTTTGCGTCTCCCTACTTAAAAAAAAGACATAGAGAAACTAGAATCCGTTTCAGCGCTAGAGCACAAAGTTAATCCCTTCCCTTAGAAAAATAAGCCATACCAATGAAGAGGATTAAGAGAACTCGACCTGTTTTCGCCTTAAGAAACGGAGAATAAGGGGCCAGCCTGATTAGAGTGTTTTAAAGGTACTAAAACGGCGTAGTAACGTAAATTCTAATAATCTTTTTAAGATAGCCAAAGAAGGTTCCACAAGAGGAAACAAATTAAAACTAACAGGCAGCAGTGAAAGCGAACCTAGCCACATAACTAAAAATGTCTTCACCCACAGTATTTATAATGAGTGGGAATTAAGCTCCCTAATGAAGTTATTGACAGTGACGTCGATATACACATTTAAAAAAAGGTTAGACACATATCACAGAAAGTTGGTCTGCAGTAGAAGCTGATCACTGATAAGAGAACCTGGCGAAATGAAAACGTTTTCAGTTGGAAAAGGGAAAAAACAAAAAAAAAAAAAAGTGAAGGTGTGCAGTGCCTTTTCCTTTCCATTTCTAACTATTTACTATAAAGTTCCTTCAGGCGATTTCCAAGCCCTGCAAGGTGATTCACTTCTAACTATTGTCATGTACGGCATATTGCCGGAGGGTGGGAGGAGAGAGCCTTCATCTTTGCTGATCCTTTCCTTCCACTTTCTCTTAGGGTTGCTATCTCTATTAGGATTAAGTCCTGTTTCACCTCGTAGGGATCGTAAGATCTGTGTGGCCAGTGTATCTATGTAAATCTCTGGTAAATCTCTCTCTCACACACAAAATACAAAATACAACATCACAGTATATATATCTTAATGATAAATATACAAATCACACACAACACAGCACACATGCGCATTCCACCCTCTCTAGCACCCAGGAAAGATATAGAGCGACTGGAAAAGAGTACAAGCTAGGGCTATTACAGCATATTCCATTCCTGATTAGAACACTGAGATATGAGGACCAGGTGGAGCGCTCTTGATTTTGATTTTATTTTTTTTTTGGGGGGGGGGGGGAGGATACGTAGACTTACGAGGTCAGCTTCAGTGAAGTTTTTAAAATACTTAATGGGTTTGACAATGTGGATTATAGACAAAATGTTTAGCCTCAATATGAATACAAACACGCCAAACCGTGCGCTGGGAAATTATAATTGAAAAGGTTCAGCACTAGTATCTGGAAACGTTTTCACATATAAGATCTGTTCTACCTGGACAAAATTCCCTCTGAAGTTGCTTATAATATTTCTTCAGTAGAGCAGCCCACTTCAATAACGAGAGCGTGTTTGTGGGTCCAGGCTTTGAAGGGAGATGATGGACGTATATGGATTTTCTCTCCGTGGTGAACAGCAAGCTTAGTGGAGCTGGGAAGGGGGGTGGTGATGGGAATTGTGAAATATACAACAGGAGTGAGTGGGAAATACACGGTGATTGATATTGGTTGTGACAATCTCTGGAGTTCTTATCTAACCAAAATCAAAACAAACAGTGAAAGAGAAAGAGACGGAAAATTGTAAGAGTGCTTGTGCAAGGCAAAATTTTTTACCCGGGCAGTGAGGGAGGCAGTACGGACGAGGGGCAAGCCGATGCCAGGCATCAATACCCTCCCTCCTTGGACTGTCTCCAGCCAACACCACTCACCCTAGGGTATGCCCCATCCCCCCCCCTTCCCCACCCACATCCCATCTGTCATCACGCCAGGCATGGAGAAAGCTGGTCGTGTGAAAGTGGACCGGAACTATTCTGCACGGCACGGATGCTGAGAGGGACGACTTTGCAGCAGGGGGGAAGTATCGCAGGAGAGAGACAGCGAAGTACAGCAGAGGCCGAAAAGGCTGGAAAGTAAGGGAAATAGAGGAAGGGAGCCTATTAAACCTCGCGCTGACCACAACACTCCCCCCACCCCCCCCACCTCTCTACCTCTCCTCCCTCGCTTAAAGCTAATATGATACCTGAACCCAGTATAAAGGCAAAACAAAAGTGTATTGAACCCTTAACCCGGCAAGCGCGATAGGCTCTCACTCGGAAGGCTCCTATAGGGAAACGCGATAGGCCTCACGGAAGCCGGACCATAAAAAAAGCATTCCATTAAAAACAAAAGGGCCTATCAAAACAACAGAAGTGGTCTCTAGGTGAGATAATTCACCGCCAGTAACCATTCCATGGGTACAATCTCACCCACCCCCCTCATGATCCCTTCCTTCCCCACCTTATTCCCCCCATCCCTCCCCTCTCAATTATCACCTATTTCTTCTCTCTTAGATCATCATGTATCGGTTATTGTTCTCTCCCCCCGATAATGTAGCACAGGGGGGTGCATAAAAGCTCGGTATGCAACACCCAGATTAACTCACCGCTCCACATGATTCCCCTTTGACTCCTTGTCGAGAGGGGAGGGCTTCCGCATGTCTCTCTCTCTCGCCTGAGATTATGGACCGGGTGGCCAATATCTTCGTTTTTTCACCAAACAAATGCTTTTCCCACTTATTTTAGCACTTTGAAGGTTCATATATACATCATATATGTAAAATAAAAGCATACCGAAACACAAATAATGGTTTATATTGTAAATATATACGAATGTCTTGTCAGAATCCAGGGCTTAGACGTAATGCACAAATAACTACCCTAGCCGCTACTATATCGCTGCTTGTCAGGTTCAACTGGCGCTCTCTCTAACTCTGTCCTCACTCTCACTCGTCTCACTCTCTCTCTCTCTCTCTCTCCTCACTCACTCTCTCCACCACACACACCATTAATTTGACCAAACCCATTACCCTAGACGTAATTCACCTCTATACTATATAGATTAACCTTCACGCTCCACATTATCCCCTTTACTTACTCCTAATGCTCTCTCCATCTCCACTCTCTCTCTCTCTCCCACCAGCACACACCATTAATTTGGACCAAAACCATTACCCCTTAGGACGTAATTCACCTCTATAATATATAGATTAACTCACGCTCCACATTATCCCCTTTACTTCCTAATGCTTCCCTCCATCTCCCCCTTACTTCATCCATGGTATAAAATGTCTTAAAGAGTTTAAAAGCCTAGAGCAGTTCCAGAAGAAGAGAAACATTATTACTAAAGGAACCAACGGTAGGTAATAATATCATTTATTTAGTTAACTCCCAACACCAAACAACCTCCCAATGAAATTAAATAAAAAGGAGATGATCAAAAGGTGTGTGTAATTTTAACCTTGATGGAGGTTTAGGGACACAATGGTGCCTAAAAACCCTCCCCATAAGAGAGTGAAATAATAGTATAACTTTACTTAAAAAGATGCAAGACCACAATTGCCTTGGGGAATAAATTGCCGGACAAACCCCGTTCCGTGTTACACCAGTTAGTCGGCCTGGGCGGAAATGTGTCGGGGCAGGAATGAGCAAATATTAGCCCCGAGTAGCAAGCAAACCCGATCATGGAGGCAGGCGAGAGGAGTGGGAGTGGGAGTGTTGGTGGGTTTAGTGGAGTGTTGTGTTGGAGGGGGGAGGTTGTTGGTTTTAGTGGGATGGGGTGAGTGTTTGGTGGGTTTACGTGAATTGTGGTGTTGGAGGGGGGGATGTTGTTGGGTTTAGTGGGTGGGGGAATGTTTGGGGGTTGAGTGAGAGTGGTGGAGGGGGAGTGTTGGTATTGTGGGAGTGGGAGGTGTTTGGTGGGTGTCAGTGGAGTGTGGGTTGGAGGGGGGATGTTGTTGGTTTAGTGGGTGTATTGTAGGAGTGGGAGTGTTTGGGGTGTTTACGTGAGTGTTGTGTTGGAGGGGGCGATGTTGTTGGTGTAGTGGGTGTATTGTGGGGAAGTGATGGGAGTGTGTGGTGGTTTAGTGAGTGTTGTGTGTGGAAGGGGGGATGTGTGTTGGTTTTAGTGGGTGTATTGGTAGTGAGTGGGAGGAGTGTTTGGTGGTTTTAGTGAGTGTTGTGTTGGAGGGGGGAGGTTGTTGGTTTAGTGGGGTATTGTAAGGAGGGGAGTGTTTGTATTTGAGAGAGAGTTTAGTTTGGGTTTTAGTGTTTTGTAGGTGGGGGTATGTGTTTTTGGTAGGAGTGGGGTGTTTGGGGTGTAGTGAGTGTTTTGTAGGAGTGGGGGGATGGTTGGTGGGTTAGTGAGTGTTTTTGAAGGAGGAGGGGGGGGGGGGTGCTGGTGTTTATTGTGAGTATATTTGTAGGGGGGGGGGGGGATGCGTTTTATGGTTGCAGTGTAGTTTTGCAGAAAAGGGGGAGTGTTGTTGATTACGTTAAGTTATACGCCTGTAATATATACAGGAGGTATATATATATACGTATATATATATCATATATATATATATATATTTATATATATATATATAATATAATATAATATATAGTATCTCCCCTATCTGCCCTCCCTCTCTCTTCCCCCTCCCTACTGATAATGTGGGAGTTAGTCCAAAAGTAAGAAAGGCCTACACCTGGGGATCATCAACAAGTCTACGGATTCATCAACCCGTCTTTGAAGGTGGCCAAGATGAGAGAAGCCCCACCAAGGCATCGGGGCCGTCATGGGGAGTTTAGGACCATTGGATTTTCAATGACGCGGTGTTACATAATTCATTGGAGATCTTGGATATATGGCGAATAGCGATGGTTGTTGTTTTTGCTGGCCCCCCGTCTCCATCAGTTTTAGCCCCATTCGTTTTTTAGATTATTAGACGTTTGGCCGTATCGACCGCCTAGTTATGCGAGAACAAGGACAAGGAGAATAAATCAATCTAAAATTAGCACGGCAAAACCCGTATCGGGAGAAAATTAATTAGTGTTGCCAATTTAGCTACTGTCCCGATAGACGTTAGAGGGATGTACTTTTGCAATTAGACTTACTTTTTAGCTATAGATTTCGAGGTATTTACTTCGCAATTTCAGCTACTTTCACGCTAGATGTAGAGGTATTTCCACTTCGATCTAGAGGAATATTTATTTACTCTAGCGGTCATGAATTGCAGAACCGGATTTTGTCGATTTTAGCCATTTCGATATTGCAGAGATTGTGACGTTATTCTAGCTATTTTAGAGGAGGATATTGCAGAGATTGTGCCTTATTTATAGATAGTTTAGAGGGTATAGATATTGCAGAGATAGATCATTCTACTTGGAACGGGTATAGATAATTCCACTTGGAACGGCTATAGATAATTCCACTTGGAACGGGTATAGAATAATCCCACTTGGAAGGGTAATAGATAATTCCACTTGGAACGGGTATAGGATAATTCCAATTGGAACGGGGTATAGATAATTCCACTTGGAACGGGTATAGGATAATTCCACTTGGAACGGGTATAAGATAATTCCAATTGGAACGGGTATTAGTTAATTCCACTTGGAACGGGTATCGATAATTCCACTTGGAAAACGGGTATAGATAATTCCACTTGGAACGGGTATAGATAATTCCACTGGAAACGGGTATAGATAATTCCACTTGGAACGGGTATAGATAATTCCACTTGGAACGGGTATAGATTACTTCCACTTGGAACGGGTATAGATAAATTCTACTTGGAACGGGTTTGTACGTGTAACTGAAAAGTAAATAAACAAACACACCTACACTGTGAATCCTACAGTTCCTCATATTACTTGCACTGCTTAATTAGTGAGGAGCAAATAAAGACATGCCGAGTACGCAATTATCTCGCACGAAGGAAGATGCGAGACAACCAATGCAATCATTACAGTGACTCTCTCCAGCGATACTGGTCATCTTAAAAGTGGCTGCTTCACACCAACATGGGACTTAGTTCAACGGATCAGGTGTTTTAGTCTTCAGTTTAATGTCAAGGTTCTTGAGCCATAACAAACATCTGCAATGAGACAAATGCCAGCAGTCATGGGTCAGCTATGACCGTGATGGATGTCTCGGGAATATGTATTCAGTCAGCCCATGATTCTACACTCGTATGTGAGTATACTAGATACTGTATACCTCGTAGATACACCAACTTAGGGACTAAGCACTTAACCTTACCTTTGGGAAAGAAGTGAAATAGGAATTTCTTTTGCCTTTCCGCTTGTATTTTCCACAAACAACACGGTTGTTACTGTGTTGTGTTGGTGTCATGTTTGTATCTGCCGCCACGCCATCTGGCAGCTCCCAGTGACATTTGTCAGTGTGCAGACGATGCCACCACTGATGGCAGAGCCCATATTCAGGGGTGATTGGTCAAGACTAAGGGATCAATTGGGAGCTCGTTGAAGAGCTCTATCCTTCTTAGATTCTTCTTGACCGACCTGCTTTCCGCCAAGAAGAATCTTAATAAGGGATGAGAGCTCATTAAACGAGTTGCCAATTGATTCAATAAGTCTGAACCAAGCACCCCTGAAGATGGCTCTGCCATCGGTGGTGCATCGTCTGCAAATGTAACAAATGTCACTTGGGATCTGCCAGATGGCGTAGGCGGCAGATACAAACATTGACACCAAAACAACACGGTAACAGCTGTGTGTTTGTGGAAAATACAAGCGGAAGCATTAAAAATTTCATATTTCACTTCTTTCCCAAAGGTAAGTTGAAGTGATTTGTCCCAAGTAGGAGTATCTACGAGTATACAGTATATAGTATATATACTCACATACGAGAGTATAATCATGGCTGACTGAATACATATTCCAGAGACATCATCTCGGTAAATAGCTGACCAATGAATGCTGGCATTTGTATCATTGCAGCTGTTGTTAGGGCTCAAGAACCGTGAAATCAAACTGAAGACCGAAAAAACCTGATCAGCTGAACTAAGTCCCAGGTTGTGTGAAGCAGAGCAGACACTTGTAAGCGACCAGTTATATAGCAGGGGGGTTTTGGGGCCCCCCGCCCTTGGGGAAGGGGTTTCTTTAAATTTTTTTTTCTGGGGGGCCGTATGACGTCACAATTTACAGGATGTTTTAAATAATATGAATAAATCGCATAATCTACTGACATGTTGTATAAAATTATACTGTATATGCCTTACACCTGACCGGTTATCTTTAATGTCAAGTCGTAAGACATACCCTCAATTTTATGTTCATAGTTTTTTCTGGAGTGTGGGTGGGAATTACTTTCTTAGGCTATAGACTATTATTCATGAATACACAGCTAAGCAATAAAAGGTAGTAAGAAAATTCCCCTAGCATTGTAATGTGCTGCAGTGGTCGACCTGGATAGTAAAACACATAACATCGGACAGAAAATATATTCTATAAACACGTACAACATGAGCCAAAAGGTGTGTTCCACACTGTTGGTAATGTTGCTGAAGGGATGTGTATTTATTAGTGAATGACTTGTATGGGTAGAGCTGCAGACAACATAAATTACTGGTAAGACAGTCACTGGGATGATTGCTTTGGTTGTCTCGCATATTCCTTCGTGAGAGATAATTGCGTACCGGTAGGTTTAGTCTTTTAGTTAGCCTCACCAAATCTAGCCAATGAAAGTAATATGAGGACACTGTATGATTCACAGTGTGTGGGTGTGTTTGGTTATTTACTTCTCAGTAAACGTACGAACACTATGCGGAACATATGGCTGAAATCCATACAGGTACTGAACAAAAATTAAAATTAAGGAACACAACCAATACAAGATATAGACGTTGAGTAACCTACACATATAAACAAAGGTATTATATTAGATCAAGTATTTTATACATAAAAAAGGTAAAGTTGCTGCACAACATACTAGATTGTATACATGGAATGTAGCACAATATATTTAGTGGTAGTAGTATATGGAACCGAGGTAGGCCAATAATGATAAATGACAAAAATGGGATCACAATTTAAACATCATGGGTGACTTGTACAGTAGTATATAGATATTAGAAAACCTATTTAGGTATAGCTCGAATAAAAAACCGTTTTCTAAAGAACGGTATACATTATCTAATGAGGTATACAAACTGTATAGTTATTGTTCGAACATTAACCGTTCTCTACTGGGGGGTGCTTGACGTTAGATGGAGTCAAGTATCAGGAGCCTTACAACCAAAAGCAGAGAGGCACCTCTCCTTATTAGATTTCTTGGCTTTCCGCCAATCAATAGTGATGCCAATCAATCCTCTCTACTGCTAAATCCAACACATTTGTTGCTATATCTTGCTATCTGAGATATGGCAGTATCATCTAGACTTTGATCATTTTGTTTTAACAACAAAGACACTAATTTTGCCACTACATCAGTCACTATCTGGTCTTTAATTCACTAAAGTATTCTCATCAACAGCAGTACAAAACTTACTTCACGTTGCATTTTGCTTAATAAGTATGAAGATATAAATTAATTATGATGATGTCTATGTTGTATTTATGGAGACGTGGATGTTAGTGTAATGTGCACGTTTGTCTTGTTACGGTAGACACTACCATTTTCTAGTGATAGTCTGCTAGCTAGCGTCTTTAGTTAATTTACTTTAGCGCTAATTGTGCTAGATGTGTCAACACTGCTGGCTCTCTCTCTCCGCTACCATTCTTGGCTGGTGCGGAAGTCAGGCAGTGTATCCGGGTGTTTTTCGCGGTTAATCGTTGTTATTGTCATTCTTTTTATTGACTGTGGTCCAGCGAGGGTTTTGGTGACATGGACCTACAAACGAACGCCTAGGAGAAAACATATAAGTGAAAGGGTTGCACTTGGGATGGTTGAGTATTAGTGGAATAACAGGGAGACCAAGTGGCCTGGGCTGACCACATTGGAAAGGCAAGGTAAGTGATCCATGGATAACTACTCGCATAATTTAACCTATACTCTTGTTTCTTTCCAGAGGACGGTAAATTGGCATGTCTTCCTGTTCATTTCTTACCTATTATGAAGATTTTGTAGATAAATATGTGGAAAAATATTACCGAAATACCGACTAATTTCCCATGGTGTTGCTTTTTGGTTGTAGGTAGTTGTCATCAGAAAACAGCAGTTGAAATTAGTTACAATCCCCGGAAAATATGTTTTCCCCATTATCCAATGATCTTAAACCCCCCCCCCTCCCCCTCCCCCATGGCCTATTGAAATCTGCATCTATTTTGCCAGTAACCGGCTTAATAAGAGTTTTAACCTGCGATAGGAAGAGTTATAGAAAGCGTTTTTAGTATAACTTTATGTTAATGTCACTATTTTTTTATATTGCCAGTAGGGGGGCAAATAACAAAACAAAATCGCTGTCAAAATAGACGCGAAGTTAACAGCGGCGATCGACCTATGTAAACATGACGACCGTACGCCTGGACACTATACATCCTTCCCCCAAGTGTTGCTAAAATACGCTATTTTTGCCGTTTTACGCAATTAACCCCTCATCTTCATAGCCCTCCCCACTATCGGGCAACGTCTTAAGATCGTTAGATAATGGGGAAAGCAGTTTTTTCCGAGCTTTGTATTCCAATCCAAACACTAGATATCGATTAAATATTACAGTTTCCGAAAATCAAAACCCTGGGGAAATTAGTGACATTAATATAAATTTTTTATTTTTTTTCTACCAATAACACACCAGCTAATGTTTAGTCAATATACAAAAAAGTAAAACTAATAAACAGTACCTCTTCATACCCTAAGCCCTGAAGCAACACACACCAACCAATAATGACTTGATCAATCTGTGTATCAGCGGGTTTATGAACTTTACCGACAAACATTTGTGGGTTAAATTAGATGAAAGAACTAAGATACATGCCTAATTAAAAAATATACGTTAATGCAGTATAGAGAGGTACAGACATGATAGCAGAAACTGCTAACAACGAGGTACAAACTTGAAACAAGTAATATGATGTCTGTTAACACTCCCGCATTTTTAGGATGCGACGCGTCCTAAGCCACCCCAGAGGGGTGGCGTTAGGACCGCCCCCCCCCCCCCCCCCCCGATCGTCGCATCCTAAAAATGCGGGAGTGTTAACGACATCATATTCTTGTTTCAAGTTATGTAAACTCGTTGTTAGCAGTTTCTGCTAGCAGGTCCTGTACCTCTCTTATAATGCATTAACGTTATATTTTTAATTAGGCATGTATACTTAGATTCTGTTCATCTATTAACCCACAAAGTTTGTCGGTAAAGTTCAGAAACACGCTGATACACAGAGTGATCAAGTCATTATTGGTTGGTGGGTGTTGCCTTCAGGGTGCTTAGGGTATGGAAGAGGTACTGGTTATATTAGTTTTACTTTTTTGTATATTGACTAAACATTAGCTGGTGTGTTATTGGTAGAAAAAAAATAAAAAATTTATATTAATGTCAGTAATTTCCCCAGGGTTTTGATTTTCGGAAACTGTGATATTTCATCGATATCTAGTGTTTGGATTGGAATACAAAGCTTGGAAAAAACTGCTTTCCCCATTATCTAACGATCTAAAGACGTTGCCCGATAGTGGGGAGGGCTATGAAGATGAGGGGTTAATTGCGTAAAACGGCAAAAATAGCGTATTTTAGCAACACATGGGGGAAGGATGTATAGTGTCCAGGCGTATGGTCGTCATGTTTACATAGGTCGATCGCCGCTGTTAACTTCGCGTCTATTTTGACAGCGATTTTGTTTTGTTATTTGCCCCCCTACTGGCAATATAAAAAAATAGTGACATTAACATAAAGTTATACTAAAAACGCTTTCTATAACTCTCCCTATCGGCAGCGGTAAAACTCTTATTAAGCCGGTTACTGGCAAAATAGATGCAGATTTCAATAGGCCATGGGGGGGGGGGGGGGGGCGGGGGGGGGGGGGGGGGGGGGGTGGTTAAGATCATTGGATAATGGGGAAAACATATTTTCCGGGGATTGTAACTATTTTCAACTGCTGTGTTATGATGAAAACTACCTAAAACCAAAAAGCAACACCATGGGAAAATTAGTGGTAGTTTCGGTAATATTTTCCACATATTTTGCTACTAAATCTTTATAGTGGGTAAGAAATGAAGAGGAAGACATGCCAATTTACCGTCAGCTGGAAAGAAACGGAGTATGGTTTAAATTATGCGAGTAGTTATCCATGGATCACTTACCTTGCTTTCCAATGTGGTCAGCCCAGCCAACTTGGTCTCCCTGTTATTCCACTAATACTCAACTCATACCAAGCAACCCTTTCACTTATATTTTCTCCCAGGCGTTCGTTGTATCCATGTCACCAAACACTCGCGTGGACCACAGCTAAAGAATGACAATAACAACGATTAACCGCGAAAAACACCCGGATACACTGCCTGACTTCCGCACCAGCCAAGAATGGTAGCGGAGAGAGAGAGCCAGCAGTGTTGACACATCTAGCACAATTAGCGCTAAAGTAAATTCACTAAAGACGCTAGCTAGCAGACTATCACTAGAAAATGGTAGTGTCTACCGTAACAAGACAAACGTGCACATTACACTAACATCCACGTCTCCATAAATACAACATAGACATCATCATAATTAATTTATATCTTCATACTTATTAAGCAAAATGCAACGTGAAGTAAGTTTTGTACTGTTGTTGATGAGAATACTTTAATGAATTAAAGACCAGATAGTGACTGATGTAGTGGCAAAATTAGTGTTTTTGTTGTTAAAAAAAAGATCAGTCTAGATGATACTGCCATATCTCAGATTGCAAGATATAGCAACAAATGTGTTGGATTTAGCAGTAGAGAGGATTGATTGGCATCACTATTGATTGGCGGAAAGCCAAGAAATCTAATAAGGAGAGGTGACTCTCTGCTTTTGGTTGTAAGCTCCTGATACTTACTCCATCTAACGTCAAGCACCCCCCAGTAGAGAACGGTTAATTTCGAACAATAACTATACAGTTTATACCCCTCATTAGATAATGTATACCGTTCTTTAGAAAACGATTTTATTCGAGCTATAACTAAATAGTTTCTAATATCTATAGACTACTGTAAAAGTCACCCATGATGTTTAAATTGTGATCCCATTTTTTTCATTATCATTATTGGCCTACCTCGTTCCATATACTACTACAACTAAATATATTGTGCTACATTCCATGTATACAATCTAGTATGTGTGCAGCAACTTTACCTTTTTATGTATAAAATACTTGATCTAATATAATACCTTTGTTATATGTGTAGGTTACTCAACGTCTATATCTTGTATTGGTTTTGTTCCTTAAATTTTAATTTTGTTCAGTACCTGTATGGATTTCAGCCTTATGTTCCCCATAGTGTTCGTACGTTTACTGAGAAGTAAATAAACAAACACACCCACACTGTGAATCATACAGTTCCTCATATTACTTTCATTGCTAAATTGGTGAGGAGTAAATAAAGACATAACCTACCGGTACGCAATTATCTCTCACGAAGGAATATGCGAGACAACCAAAGCAATCATCCCAGTGACTGTCTTACCAGTAATTTATGTTTCTGCAGCTCTACCCATACAAGTCATTCACTAATAAATACACATCCCTTCAGCAACATTACCAACAGTGTGGAACACACCTTTTGGCTCATGTTGTACGTGTTTATAAATATATTTTCTGTCGATGTTATGTGTTTACTATTCAGGTCGACCACTGCAGCACATTACAATGCTAGGGGAATTTCTTACTACCTTTTATTGCTATGCTGTGTATTCATGAATAATATTCTATAGCCTAAGCAAGTAATTCCAACCTCACACTCCAGAAAAAACTATGAACATAAAATTGAGGGTATGTCTTACAGACTTACATTAAAGATAACCGATCAGGTGAGAGGCATATACAGTATAATATTATACAACATGAGTAGATTATGCTATTTATTTATATTTAAAACATCTGTAAATTGTGACGTCATACGGCCAGAATAAAGACGTCAGGCGGCCAACCCTGCTATACTGGTCATCTTAAAAGTGGCTGCTTCACACAACATGGGACTTAGTTCAGCTGATCAGGTGTTTTCGTCTTCAGTTTGATGTCAAGGTTCTTGAGCCATAACAAACATCTGCAATGAGACAAATGCCAGCATTCATGGGTCAGCTATTTACCGTGATGATGTCTCTGGAATATGTATTCAGTCAGCCATGATTATACACTCGTATGTGAGTATACTATATACTGTATACTCGTAGATACATCCTACTTGTGACTAAGCACTTCACCTTACCTTTGGGAAAGAAGTGAAATAGGAATTTTTAATGCTTCCGCTTGTATTTTCCACAAACAACACAGCTGTTTCCGTGTTGTTTTGGTGTCATGTTTGTATCTGCCGCCACGCCATCTGGCAGATCCAAGTGACATTTGTAAATGTGCAGACGATACACCACCGATGGCAGAGCCATCTTCAGGGGTGCTTGGTCAAGACTATGGATCAATTGGAAACTCGTTTAATAGCTCTCTCCTTATTAGATTCTTCTTGCGGAAAGCATGTCGGTCAAGAAGAATCTAATAAGGAGAGAGCTCTTAAACGAGCTCCCAATTGATCCCTAGTCTTGACCAAGCACCCCTGAAGATGGCTCTGCCATCAGTGGTGCATCGTCTGCACACTTACAAATGTCACTGGGAGCTGCCAGATGGCGTGGCGGCAGATACAAACATGACACCAACACAACACAGTAACAACCGTGTTGTTTGTGGAAAATACAAGCGGAAGCAAAAGAAATTCCTATTTCACTTCTTTCCCAAAGGTAAGGTGAAGTGCTTAGTCATAAGTAGGGTGTATCTACGAGTATACAGTATATATTATACTCACATACGAATGTATAATCATGGCTGACTGAATACATATTCCAGAGACATCATCACGGTAAATAGCTGACCCATGAATGCTGGCATTTGTCTCATTGCAGATGTTTGTTATGGCTCAAGAACCTTGACATTAAACTGAAGACGAAAACACCTGATCAGTTGAACTAAGTCCCATGTTGTGTGAAGCAGCCACTTTTAAGATGACCAGTATAGCTGGAGAGAGTCACTGGAATGATTGCATTGGTTGTCTCGCATATTCCTTCGTGAGAGATAATTGCGTACCGGCATGTCTTTTATTTGCTCCTCACTAATTAAGCAGTGCAAGTAATATGAGGAACTGTATGATTCACAGTGTAAGTGTGTTTGTTTATTTACTTTTCAGTAAACGTACAAACCCGTTCCAAGTAGAATTATCTATACCCGTTCCAAGTGGAATTATCTATACCCGTTCCAAGTGGAATTATCTATACCCGTTCCAAGTGGAATTATCTATACCCGTTCCAAGTGGAATTATCTATACCCGTTCCAAGTGGAATTATCTATACCCGTTCCAAGTGGAATTATCTAATACCCGTTCCAAGTGGAATTATCTAATACCCGTTCCAAGTGGAATTATCTTATACCCGTTCCAAGTGGAATTATCTTATACCCGTTCCAAGTGGAATTATCTATACCCGTTCCAAGTGGAATTATCTATACCCGTTCCAAGTGGAATTATCTATACCCGTTCCAAGTGGAATTATCTATACCCGTTCCAAGTGGAATTATCTATAGCCGTTCCAAGTGGAATTATCTATACCCGTTCCAAGTAGAATGATCTAATCTCTGCAATATCTCTCTAAATTATCTATAATAACGGCACAATCTCTGCAATATCTCTCTAAAATAGCTAGAATAACGGCACAATCTCTGCAATATCGAAATGGCTAAAATCGACAAAATACGGTTAGAATTCATGACGCTAGAGTAAATAAATATGCCTCTAGATCGAAGTAAATACCTCTACATCTAGCGGGAAAGTAGCTAAATTGCGAAGTAAATACCTCTAAATCTAGCTAAAAAGTAAGTTAATTGCAAAGTAAATACCTCTAACTCTAGCGGGAAAGTAGCTAAATTGGCAACACTAATTAATTTTCTACCGATACGTGTTTTGCCGTGCTAATTTTAGATTGATTTATGCTCCTGGTCTTGTTCTCGCATAACTAGCGCGGTCGATACGGCCAACGTCTAATAATCTAAAAAACGAATGGGGCTAAAACTGAGGGAGACGGGGGGCCAGAAAAAACACAACCATCGCTATTCGACATATATCCAAGATCTCCAATGAATTATGTAACACCGCGTCAGTGAAAATCCAATGGTCCTAAACTCCCAATAGACGGCCCCGATGCCTTGGTGGGGCTTCTCTCATCTTGGCCACCTTCAAAGACGGGTTGATGATCCGTAGACTTGTTGATGATCCGCAGGTGTAGGCCTTTCTTACGTTGGACTACTCCCACATTATCAGTAGGGAGGGGAAGAGAGAGGGAGGGCAGATAGGGGAGATACTATATATTATATTATATATATATATATATATATATATATATATATATATACATATATATATATACCCGGTATATATATTACAGGCGTATAACTTAACGTAATCAACAACACTCCCCCTTTCTGCAAAACTACACTGAAACATAAACGCATCCCCCCCCCCCCCTACAAAATACTCACAATAAACACTAGCAACCCCCCCCCCCCCTCCTCCTACAAAACACTCACTAAACCACCAACCACCCCCACTCCTACAAAACACTCACTAAACCACCAAACACCCCCACTCCTACAAAACACTCACTAAAACACAAACTAAACTCTCTCTCAAATACAAACACTCCCCCACCCACTAAACCAACAACATCCCCCCTCCAACACAACACTCACTAAACCCACCAAACACTCCCACTCCTACAATACACCCACTAAACCAACAACATCCCCCCTCCAACACAACACTCACTAAACCACCAAACACTCCCACTCCTACAATACACCCACTAAACCAACAACATCCCCCCTCCAACACAACACTCACTAAACCCACCAAACACTCCCACTCCTACAATACACCCACTAAACCAACAACATCCCCCCTCCAACACAACACTCACTAAACCCACCAAACACTCCCACTCCTACAATACACCCACTAAACCAACAACATCCCCCCTCCAACACAACACTCACTAAACCCACCAAACACTCCCCCACCCACTAAACCAACAACATCCCCCCTCCAACACAACACTCACTAAACCCACCAAACACTCCCACTCCTCTCCCTGCCTCCATGATCGGGTTGCTTGCTACTCGGGGCTAATATTTCATCCTGCCCGACACATTTCCGCCCTGGCCGCTAAACTGGTGTAACACGAACGGGGTTTGTCCGGCAATTTATTCAGGCAATTGTGGTCTTGCATCTTTTTAAGTAAAGTTATATATTATTTCACTCTCTTATGGGGAGGTTTTTAGCTTGTTCCCTAAACCTCCATCAAGGTTAAAATTACACCACCTTTGATCATATCCTTTTATTAATTTCATTGGGAGGTGTTTGGTGTTGGGAGTTAAATAAATAAATGATATTATTACCTACCAGTGGTTCCTTTAGTAATAATGTTTCTGGAACTGCTCTAGGCTTTTAAACTCTTAAGACATTTTATACCATGGATGAAGTAGGGAGATGGAGGAGCATTAGGAAGTAAAGGGGATAATGTGGAGCGTGAGTTAATCTATATAGTATAGAGGTGAATTACGTCTAGGGGTAATGGGTTTGGTCAAATTAATGGTGTGTGTGGTGGGAGAGAGAGAGAGAGTGAGAGAGAGAGAGCATTAGGAAGTAAAGGGGATAATGTGGAGCGTGAGTTAATCTATATAGTATAGAGGTGAATTACGTCTAGGGGTAATGGGTTTGGTCAAATTAATGGTGTGTGTGGTGGGAGAGAGTGAGAGAGTGAGAGAGAGAGAGCATTAGGAAGGGTAGGAAGTAAAGGGGATACTGTGGAGCGTGAGTTAATCTATATAGTATAGAGGTGAATTACGTCTAGGGGTAATGGGTTTGGTCAAATTAATGGTGTGTGTGGTGGGAGAGAGTGAGAGAGTGAGAGAGAGAGAGCATTAGGAAGGGTAGGAAGTAAAGGGGATAATGTGGAGCGTGAGTTAATCTATATAGTATAGAGGTGAATTACGTCTAGGGTAATGGGGTTTGGTCAAATTAATGGTGTGTGTGTGGTGGGAGAGAGAGAGAGAGAGTGAGAGAGAGAGAGCATTAGGAAGTAAAGGGGATAATGTGGAGCGTGAGTTAATCTATATAGTATAGAGGTGAATTACGTCTAGGGGTAATGGGTTTGGTCAAATTAATGGTGTGTGTGGTGGGAGAGAGAGAAAGAGAGAGAGAGAGTGAGAGAGTGAGAGTGAGAGACAGAGTGAGAGAGAGCGCCAGTTAAGGGTTAAATACACTTTTGTTTTGCCTTTATACTGTCAGGTATCATATTACTTTAAGCGAGGGGAGGAGAGGTAGAGAGGTGGGGGGGGGGGGGAGTGTTGTGGTCAGCGCGGTTTATGGCTCCATCCTCTATTCCCTTACTCCGCCTTTTCGCCTCTGCTGTACTTCGCTGTCTCTCTCCTGCATACTTCCCCCTGCTGCAGTCGTCCTCTCAGCATCAGTGCCGTGCAGAATATTCCGGTCCACTTTCACACGACCAGCTTCTCCATGCACTGGCGTGATGACAGATGGGATGTGGGTGGGGAAGGGGGGGGGAGGGGCATACCCTAGGGTGAGTGGTGTTGGCTGGAGACAGTCAAGGAGGGAGGGTATTATGCCTGGCATCGGCTTGCCCCTCGTCCGTACGCCTCCCTCACTGCCTGGCACAGCACTCTTCAATTTTCCGTCTCTTCTTTCACATGTTGTTTGATTTTGGTTAGATAGAACTCCAGAGTTTCACCCAATATCAAATCACCGTAATTTCCCACTCACCCTGTTGTATATTTCACAATTCCATCACCACCCCTTCCCTCACTAACTTGCTGTTCACCACGGAGAGAAAAATCCATACGTCCTCTCCCTTCAAAGCCTGGACACACACGCTCTCTTATTGAACTGCTCTACTGAAGAAATATTTACAACTTCAGAGGGAAGTTTGTTCCAGGTAGAACAGATCTTATATGTGAAAACGTTTCCAGATACTAGTGCTGAACCTTTTCAATTATAATTTCCAGCCACGGTTGCGTGTTGTATTCATATTGAGGCTAAACATTTTGCTATAATCCACATTGTCAAACCCATTAAGTATTTTAAAAACTTCAATGAGCTGACCTCGTAGTCTACGTATCCCTCCCCCCCCCCCCCAAAACAAAAATAAAATAAAATCAAGAGCGCTCAATCGGTCCTCATAGCTCAGTCTTCTAAATTGATGCTTTATAGCTCTAGTTTGTACTCTTTCCAGTCGCTCTATATCTTTCCTGGGTGCTAGAGAGGTGGAATCGATGTGTGTGTGTGTGTGTGATTTGTATATTTATCATTAAGATATATATACTGTATGTGTATTTTGTATTTGTGTGTGAGAGAGAGATTTACATAGATTTACATAAATACACTGGCCACACAGATCTTACGATCCCTACGAGGTGACCAGGACTTAATCCTAATAGAGATAGCAACCCTAAGAGAAAGTGGAAGGAAAGGATAGCAAAGATGAAGGCTCTCTCCCCACCCTCCGGCAATATGCCGTACATGAAAATAGTTAGAAGTGAATAACCTTGCAGGGCTTGGAAATCGCCTGAAGGAATTTATAGTATAGTTAGAAATGGAAAGGAAAAGGCATGCACACCTTCACTTTTTTTTTTTTTTTTTTTTTCCCTTTTCCAACTGAAAACGTTTTCATTTCCGCCAGGTTCTCTTATCAGTGATCAGCTTCTACTGCAGACCAACTTTTCTGTGATATGTGTCTAACCTTTTTTTAAATGTGTATATCGAGTCACTGTCAATAACTTCATTAGGGAGCTTATTCCACTCATTAATAATACTGTGGGTGAAGACATTTTTAGTTATGTCTAGGTTCGCTTTCCTGCCTGTTAGTTTTAATTTGTTTCCTCTTGTGGAACCTTCTTTGGCTATCTTAAATAGATTATTAGAATTTACGTTACTAAAGCCTTTTAGTACCTTAAAACACTCTATCAGCTGTCCCCTTATTCTCCGTTTCTTAAGCGAAAACAGGTCGAGTTCTCTTAATCTCTCATTGTATGGCTTATTTCTAAGGGAAGGGATTAACTTTGTTGCTCTACGCTGAACGGATTCTAGTTTCTCTATGTCTTTTTTTAAGTAGGGAGACCAAAACTGCACAGCATACTCCAGATGTGGCCTCACAATACTTTTATATAGTGGTACAACTATGTCTTTACTATGACAATGAAAATTTCTTTTAATGAAACCTAGCGCTCTATTTGCTTTGTTAGATGCTGCGGTGCATTGGCTTGTAGATTTTAGATTTTCATTGATAAGCACTCCTAGGTCTTTTATCTGTGATACGCTCTTTATCTTTTCTCCATTCATATGGTATTCGTATTTGTTGTTTCGGGAGCCTATTTGTAGTATCAGGCATTTGTTTACGTTAAAGGGCATCTGCCAATTTTCTGACCACTCTGATATCTTGTTTAAATCTGATTGCAGGCTACTTCTATCGCTTTCTGATATTATTGCATTTCCTATTTAGTGTCATCGGCGAATTTGGAAATTATGTTATTAATGCCGTTGTCTAAATCATTAATATATATTATGAATAATAATGGGCCCAGAACTGAACCCTGTGGGACTCCACTAGTCACCGGAGTCCATTCTGATTCCACTCCATTAATAATTACTCTTTGTTTTCTTTCGCTTAACCAATTCCTTATCCAATTAAGTGTGTTGCCTTGTATTCCTAGATTCTCGACCTTCTGAAGTAATTTATTATGAGGGACCTTGTCGAAGGCCTTCTGGAAGTCCAAGTACACTATATCAAGACTTTTGGTAAAATCATTAATCTTAAATAGGTTGTCATAAAATTCGATAAGGTTCGTTAGGCATGATTTTTTTGCTCTGAAGCCGTGTTGACTATTATTAATAAGATTATTATTCTCTATGAAAAGTACAAGTTCGTCTCTTATAATTGATTCTAATAGTTTTACAACAACGGAAGTTAAGCTAATGGGTCTGTAATTCCCTGGTTGTTTTTTATCTCCCTTTTTAAATATTGGTGTAATATTCGCT